>JACXGI010001760.1:67678-78707 GCA_016801175.1 Esox masquinongy
GGGGGGGGGGGGGGGGGGGGGGGGGGGTGTAGGAGGGTGTAGTCTCTGATCTCCCCCATGAGAGGCTGCTTTCCTGTAGAGGTAGGAGGCAGGAGGTAGTCAGTGACGGCTGTGGTGCATGTTCACTCTGATTAAAGGGAAATATGCATCAGACAGCATTATAGAACTCCTCTTTTTTTCCCCTGCTGTTCCCGCCGCAGCACTAGAGTGGGCTTGATCCCTTTCCCAGCCCCGACGCACACCGAGGTGTTGTCTCAGGATTGTTGGAGCGGTTGCGAATGCGTACTCTTTGTGCAGTCTGTGTACGTCGGACCTTGCTCTGTTTGCGATTTATGTTGGTGGGTTTGTCCTGAGCTCGCCGCAGTTCACCTCTGAGCCTTGAACCAAGGTAATGTTCCTAACGCAATTAGAGCAGAGGGCCCGCATTCCACACGGCAGTGACGGAAACACTACGGAAGTGGATCACACTTATGGAGAGAGGAGACTAATAACCTTTTTTCATTAAAAGAACAAGGAAATGTAACCCACTCTACAGCAAGGACTTGATTCAATCTGCTTTGTGGGAATGTAAAGATATACAGCGATTGAACTTGATAGGCGGTTTCTACATTTTTAGAGGCTGCATACTGTTCAACCGGAAAGTAATTTTTAAATTGCTCTGAACCTCCACAATACAAATGTAACTAAGCCCCACACTGGTTCCTGGAACTATGCAATTTGTTGCAATGGAAACAACAGGAACCAGAATGTCCAAAAAATCCACCTGGTTTGGCTTTGATGTGGAGAAAGGCAATATTGTGAGGAGGAAAATCCCATATGTTAAATATGAATCCATTAAGAGGAATATGGTTATTGTTTTGATTCCTGTCCATGCACAACATGCTATTCCTCTGCCCAACCACAATAGAAAGTCTTCTGAAAAATGGTTTCACAATTTTGTGTAGCAGTATTCTTACTAGATGGCTTAGACGCAATGTGTATGTGTACGTTTGAAGGAAGTGGGGAGATTTAGCTCAAATACAGAGTAACAGTGTTCACTGTATCTTAAGATAACCCCACCGCAGTGACATAATGGGAAAAGAAGTTGGTGGGATAACGGATCTGTTGGGATAAAACTCCTTGGGATTTCACTTCATTTTTCAGTAATTTGTGGTAAACAGTTGTGACAGAAAACATTTGTTTATGCGTTTACCCTCGGTAATACACGCTCTCTCCCCTGAAGAAACACTCCTTCAATCACAAGGAGATAGGAAGAGGTTAAGGTTTGAAGATGCCCTTTGTCAGGCAGATGGGAGGGGACTGACATGAAGGTATTGAGGTAAGGCATATGTAGGTGCTTGATAACCCCCTGGTAACCCCTGTTAACATGGTCCAGACACACTCCTCCAGCCCAGCTCAGAACACGCGCACACACGCACACACACACAGTCAATCAAAAAATACCATTCCCAGCATTTCTTCTGATGGATGCGCACGCACGCACGCGCACACACACAGTCTCACCAATATTCCCTAGCTGCCTTTGATGGAGGTTATCTGCTATAATGTAGTGGGGTGTGTTTGAGAAAAAAATGCAGAGAAAACAGGAAGTAGAAGGGCCATAAACAGGAACCGTTACATGGGTTAACAACAACCTTCAACTTTATTGTTACGTACAACAGGGTTGGTTCTACAGTTACCTGAGCAGGGAAAACATACCGTTACTGGAAATAAATATTAACTTTTTTAAATGTATTTTATCCTGTTAGATATCACACAGTCCTCTTGTCATATTCAATAAAGCATTATATTTTTATAGTTCTAAAAGGCAAGGTTTTCAGGTTCACAGACACGATCACAAACACTTTGACAGGTTTTGACAGTCATTTTGTGAGACAGACTAACTATGTGATTACTTTTCACACCATTGATTTGTTTGTGCCGCAAGTCACTTTTCTGTAGCCTCAAGTCTCTGTGACGGAGGCCAGTTCTTTGTTGATTTCTACATCCCTAATAGCACACTGTTCCCTTAATAGTGTCCTGTGGGAGTTGGTCAAATTAGTGCACTAGATACAGAAGAGGCTGAAATTTGGGATGCACCCTGGTTTTTGTTAGACAAGCAGAGAATGCTTCGCTCAGCTTAAATTACCGGTTTGACAATAATAATGAATCCTTTCTAGTTTTTCTCCATTAGAACAAAGCAGCATACTCACTATATATTCTATGCAAATATATAATCTCAATATACTGTATCTATACATAGCTATAAATAATAAAATGATATTTTGACATCTATATTCAATGTGTGTGTGTGTGTGTGTGTGTGTATATTATATAATATAGCGAGAGAGAGAATTTGGTAGGGTTTTAAAACATTCAAGGTACATTCACTTACCCTGTAATTTTCTTTCCATACAAAAGTTAGTCTGACAAATGTTTAAACCACATCTACATCCCTTTACAATTCATTCTCAACCAAGCAAAACAACACTGAACATCCCCATCATCAAGTGAACAGACTAGACAAGTTCTCTGCCAGATTTCCAATGACTGAGCAATAACATTTATAAAGAATACAATAGGGCTGCACGATTTGCTCAAAATATTGAATCTAAATGTTTTTGCCAAATATTTCAATTACTATTAGGAATTGCGATTTTCAAACACTTAGGTGTAAGCAGCATAAATAACCTCCCTTCTAAAATGAGATCATAGAAATCATAGCCTAAATAATGTACTAACTGAATACAAAATAACTACTTAAACGTAAGTGCTTTTGAAACATGCAACAGTTATTACCAATTTCAAGGTAAGCCTGTGTCTAAAACATTGTAGTACTCGTTCAATGCGAAGGCGTTTGCTACGTTTGTTCAGTTGCCAGTAGTTACAAATTCTGATAGCCACACTAGCGTCGCCCGTTGTGGCTCGCTAGTGGGCGTGCTGTTATCATAACGGCATGTTTAGTTGTGTATCAAGGTTTGAGCATAGCCACTAGCAATCCCATGATCGGTCAGTCCACAGCTATCGGCGCAGTTGATTTGCATAAAGTTGGGAAAAAGCTGATCTTTCTCTTTGCCTTGTACGCATCTCCGAACGAGTCACTCAAATGACGTGCATCGCTTCATTGAAATGAATTGAGCCGTCGTTCCTAACGCGATCAGCGTGTACACACCAAGTGTTTGAACAAAACAGTAAGTCTCACAAAAGGGAAAATGTTACATCGGTCCTCTTTGCAGGCGGCCTATACTGCACGGTCTGTCTCCCACTCCTGTGCTTCGGTGCATACAATTAAGGGATAAAATGGTTCCAAAACTGCTGTCACGGACTTTTTGTTCTCCATGACCAAAAACGCTGGCGTGAATGACTGATGGACAACGTGTGCCCATTCACATTTCTATGGACCCGAAAATCGCAGAAGTTTGGGATTAAAATATTTCACGTTTATATCGCAATACAAATCAATATGATTAATCGTGCGGCCCTAGCATACGTTTACCTCAGGCTCTATAAAATGTAATTTATCTCAAGACTTTATTGACAGTTGGATTCCTCACGATCACAGACCTCAGGTTAACCAACTGAATATTAGCTGGCAGCATTAGTTTAATGCTTTCATCACATTATATAATAGCAACAAATAGAACTTTTGTCACTGGTTATCAATCACTATCTCCATTACCAAAGAGCAAGCAAATAAATAAATAAAAAAAAAAGTCCTGGTAAATCCATGTAGATTATGAGCCAGATGTGATATTTAAGCCAGATTGTGTAGGTGTCGATCGCTAGACTGACATTTGTCAGAAGGCCTCAGATGCATGTCAAGTGCTGGTGTACAGTACCGAAAAGATAAACTGACTTCTCTAGGTGAAAATGACCAGAGAAAGACTGTGCCGTAATACTTCGTTGAATAGAAACGTTATTGTCTAAAGTCATATCCAACCTAGACTTCACTGGATCATGTCCATCTGTTTTATCAAGCATAATAACCACTGCAAGTAATATCATTGTTAACAGACGTAGATATTGTATGACCTTATTACTACTGGTATTTTGCTTACTTACGTCATTGTGTTGACAAATTATGTAAAAAAAAAAAAAAAGAACTTAAATATGCCCTCCCCAATCTTTTCTATATTAATTAAAATATTACCAAAAAAATTAAATAACCAACAGTGCAGTCTACAAAATACTGACGTAATGACTAATCCAGCAAGTGGATTCTCAAACAAGAAAACCTATAAAATAATGTCTGACCACTTTAAGGCCTTTACCATTTTCACACTACTGATCCGAGCCGAGCCAAGCTGTGCTGTACTGCACTGGCATGGTTAGTTAGTGGTTAGGCATCCACCATTCGGTAGTTGGTGAAACAGTGCTGGAAAATACCATTTGAAAAGACAAGGTCAGAGAGCCCACTATGATTGGGGTGGGCTCCATAGTGTAAAAAGGTCCTAACTGAGGGTATTTGATAGCAGCCCACAGTATAGGAGTTCAGACAGACAGTTTCAGGTCATTTGATTGCAGTTGGGCTGTCCTGATTATCAGATCTGGCCAAAACAAGTTGCTATTCTATGGCAATGTTCTGATTTACTGTTAAGGCCCTTCACTTCATTAGAAGCTAAAAGGAGTAAGTAAGGTTAAATCTTCTGAGATGTGCAGCGCGACTGCAACAGAGATAGTTCTGTGGCCAGTGCCATGTTAATGTGGGCTTTGAGAGGGAGGGCTGTCAATCTCGATCTCCCTTTCCCCTGAGTAGGAGCTTAGGGCCTCCCAGAGTACATGGGTATCCTCGCAACTGTGATGGCCCCTCCAGTGCTCCATCACCTCCTCCTTACTGTCCATGACCTGGCTGCATAGCACACAGTTAAACGCTGAGTCATGTCCCAGTACCCCTCTCCCTCCCCTGGACAAGTGTCCCGTCGGGTCCCCCTCCACACCCCCGTCATCCTCCGCCCCCCCCTGGTGGTGGGACAGGATGTGTCGCTTCAGCTTTGAGAAGGAGAAGAACTCTTCGTCGCAGCTGCCACACCGCACCAGGTTCCTCTTCTCGTTGAGCTGTCGCCAGTAGTGGGCGGCGTGTTTCACCAGCTCATCCTCGGCCTCCCGACCCCCTCGCAGTGCCCCTCCTGCCCCCCCGTCCCGAAGGCGCACCTGTACCTCTTCCCCGTGCACATACAGCAGGTGCAGCTTCATGTCGGCAAAGGTGGGGGTGATTGCCTGACAGCGACCGCACTTGATCTGAAGCTCCACGGGGTCCTCGCGTTCCTCCTGGGCCTGCTCGTCCCCCGAGTCCGGAGACATCGCCCTGGAGACATAGCCAAGATGGAAACAGAATTGTGGTGTCTCATGAAAAGGGATGGGGCAGCTAAGGCAAATTCATCAGCAGATAGTAATAAAAAGTACAAATGCTATGAAGTTTTTATATGCTAAATAAGAAGGTGCTCACCCCTCTACAGGCACGTCGTCTTCATGCTGGCTGATAGACGGTTCCACCGTCAGGATCACCTTGTGCACCTCTCTGAGGTGACTGAAGTAGACGCCCACATAGCCAAACGCCTTCTCACAGAACTCGCAGCGCAGCGTCCGGCGGGGTCTCCCCTCTGAATGGTGTAGCTTCATGTGGGTGCTGAGGGAGCCAGAGTGGGCATAGGCCTTACGACACACCGGACAGATGTAGGGCCTGCTGTTGGTGTGGCTATTCATATGGCTCTGCAGGTGGTGTTTGAACTGGAAGCAGCGGCTACAGGTGGGGCAGCGGTGGAGAGGCCGGCTGTTACCTAGGTACACCCTCTGAGAAGACACCCCTCTCGGGTGGATCGAGGGGGAAGCCTGCTGAGAATGGGACTGGGGAGGACCAGGCTGCAGGACTTTGGCGGAGAGCTGGTGTCCCACAAGGAGCTCTGGCTCTAGGCTGTCGGAAGAGGTGAGGGAGGGCAGGCTGACCAGCTGAGGAACTGTCTCCATAAGCAGCATGTGGTGAGGCTTGGGTCTGATGCTGCGGTACTTCTTGGAGATGTCCACCTCCCCCTGCTGCTGCCTGGACCCCAGGGAAGAGACGGCGGGCAAAGGAGAAGGCTTCTCCGGGACCCTCCTCCGAAAGAACGACAAGGACCTTTTCTTTCTCGCCTCAAAAGCCAGAATGTCCTCCATTGTCTTCCTCTTACGTCCTCGCTTCTTGCCGGGTGGTTTCTGGACCTGGAGTGGTCCCAACAGTGACAGGGTGCCTGTGGTCTTGGTCTGAGGTCGACTCTGCAGAAGGGAGTTTGGCACGTGGTTCTGGGTAAGGGCCTCTGCAGTCTCCGGGGTCTTGGACAGGGGATCAGTGGGATAAGTTGTGAGGCCAGGCAGGCCGGGCTGGCTGGGAAAAGCCTTTTTGGGGGATAGGGTGTTAAGCTGGAGTTTGGCAGCAGGTATTAGGGTGCTTTTCATCTTGGAGTAGGGCAGGATGGGCAACTTGCCTTTGGGTGGGGAGGGGATAATCTGGACAGCTTTGCTAAAGATGGCTGGAGATAGGACGGTGATGCTGCTACTCGCTGGATGTGGATGGGGCTGCGCTGTAGGTCCAGGCTTGGGTTGGCACTGCCTGACGCCAGCCTTACCGCCACTTTCCTCCGGTGGCAGTTTGGCGGGTGAGCTTGTAGTAACAGCACCGGATGGGTAGTGAAGGTTCTGCAGCATGCTGGTGATGGGGGCCGGGCCTTGGGCAGGAGTGGACCGGAGGTCGGCGGTGGTGGTGGTGGTGGTGTCCACCACAGCTACTTGCTCCAGTGGAGAGGCAGAGTAAAGCACAGCTTTGTCTGGGAGGAGGGCTGTAAGGCCCGAGATCTCAGATGAGGCAGAGGAGTCGATCAGTATGACAGGATCTGTTGGCTCCTCCTTGGGTTCCAGCGTGGACAACTTCTTCTTCACGCCTGCTATCGACCTTTGTGTTCGAGTTGTCCCGACAACTTTGGTGGGAGTTCTAGCCCCCCTGGCAGTGCCTGCAGTGAGCATGCCTTTGACCTTCTCCGGGGTGCTTTTGGTCCTCATTGGCTGATACCTTGAAATGGGTAGCTTCAGGTTTTGCTGGATTGGCTGTTGCTGCTGTTGTGGCTGTTGCTGTGGAGACTGAGGGGGTACAGAGGGTGGCAGGGCCACCAGAGAAAAGGTACCCTCCTGACCTGCCACCTGCATCAGGGCGTAGTTCTGGGCCGGCACCAGGATGGATTTGGGGCTGACGGCTGTGGTAGCCGACTCCGGGAGAGCAGAGGGGGGCTTGCAAGCCAGGACGGGGGCCGGGGAAGGAGCCACCGCCACTGGGGCCTTGGGAGCTATGCTTCTGAACTGGAGACTCTTCATCATCCAGATGTGTATGGAGGTCCAGACTCGTCTCAATCTGTCAACAGAACAAAAACAGTGAAATCAGATGACAAAACATTGAAGAGTACTATCGCCAAACAACATTTTAGCATTTGTTTTAATGACTGCAGAATTGCCTTCACTTGGCTGTCAACATTACTATACACGACTGTAGAAATATGCCCCCAGGCTCCAACCTAACATTCTGGCATATCTTTGGTCTCAGACCCCAATCATTACACTCTCAGCTGGAGGGATGACCCTAGAGTTTTTAATGGTGTTATAGAGTCTGAGGGGAGAGATACAGAATGAATCCCCAGTGGCACCCTATTTACTTAATGGTGAACTACTTTTAACCAGGGCCTATGCAGCCCTAGTCAAAATGAGTATACCATGTAGGAAGTAGGGCCCGGGTCAAAAAGGGTGGATTATGGTTTAGGGAGCCAGTTTGGATACATCCTGAGGTGAGAGACAGTAGACAGATGCTGTCACTAACACAAACATGTCTGAGGCTTCCATAATAACTCTATTATGCTGTGGTTCCTCCTTCACACACAGGCACACAGACACGCTACCCCCAGGCACAGAGTGCCCCCCTTTGATTTGGGCCCAGCGTGCAGCCTGGTTACCACTGTGGCCCAGCAGGGTGCTTCGCTGTACCTCCCTCCACACATACCCCCTGTACTTCATGGACTGATCAGTCAGTGGAGCGTGAAAGCGGCCCAAGGGCAGTACAGACAGCAGCTTTACCACCACATAAAGTAGGGTCACCTTTTACTGACTACTTCATCCTCTACTGACCAGTAGTCAATGATTCAAATAATAAAAAAAAGTGTTTAAGATTGGTCTTGTAGATCTTTTTCAACATATACTGAAGCTTGGAACAGAAAGATTACATTGGAATTTAAATGGAAGTGATTATACATCTATGATTTTGACAGGAGTTGAATTTAAAAAAAGTTGATCTGACGTTCAATACCAATAGCAGGGTTGTTGTGGGCCTGTGTGCAGGTTCAGTGCATGATTCGGATTCATTCTTGACGTGACGTAAAGGGCAAACATTTCACTGTATCATTTCCCTCACACCACACCCAATTCTATCATTTTTTTAACCTTTATTTATTCAGGGAAACCCATTGGGACCAGGGTCTTATTTCCAAGGAGACAAGGCTGCAGAAGCACATTGTTCAACACCTGGAAGTATTTCTGCTATTTGAGAGGAGATTATTTATACAATGTCCACACAGCATCTTAACTCCATAAAACAGAATATTTCCAGACTGTTTGTGAAGTTGATTCCAATTCCACTGAGTTTGGCAGTTGGGTCTTCAGTCAACAGAGGTAAGAGCGCTGGAACATCTAGAAATGCTCCCAGGACTTAGTGGGGTAATGGATGGCGTATGTGTATGTGTTTGGCACTGACAAGGCAACCCACGAGATTCCTAGCATCAACTCAAGTTTATGGGGAGAAGAGAGGGACAGAGTGAATAAAGGGGTGAACACATCATTCCCTCCTCATCCCACTCCCTGTCCCTCAGTTTGGCACAAAGCAACAATGTCAGTTGACCACTGCTCCCCCCAAACACACACAGAAAGGAGTGTGGGGCCCCCCGTCTTCCCTCCCAAACACTCCCAGTTCAACTATGAAAGCTATGCGGCAGAGACTAAGCCAAGCAACCAAGCCCGGGCTACGTTAAGCCAGGTCAGCGTGTGGTGCTGTTCTCTGCTGAAGACTTAGGGAAAGACCGGATCAAGAGAAAGACTGGATCGTTGGACGGAGGGAGAACCAGAACTCAGTGAAGAAACGGAATGTATAGTGAGAGAACAAGAGGAAGCAGAATGAGAGAGTGTATCCGTCCAATCTTCTCATCTGATGACAAGTTGGTGTGGTAACATTACAGAGTAGCTGAAGCACCCAAACTTTCTCTCTCCAACTAAGTGCTCTATTTTTGACCACATCTCTCACAGACCCTGGACAAAAATAATGTGCTACAAAGTGAAAAGGGTGCCATTTGGGATTGCCTAGTTGCTACTCTTGTTAAACCAGTCAGATTAGCTCCCCGCCAGACCAAGGCTACCAGAGGAAGTACAGTGGCGGGACGGAAACAGACCAACGGACAGACTGCAGTGTTGATGAAGACTACAGCGTCAGACTGGTTACATCCTGTTGTCCAGTCAGAACTGCATATTCCAGATCAAGATTCATGAGCAATAGAAAAATACCAATCTCTAAGCTCTACTTTCCATTTCATTTTACACAGTGCTCCTCGCCCCCACAGTAAACACCTCCACTTTCTCTCCCTCTTCCTTCTGTTTGTCATGTATCTCTTCCTCTAGCTCTTATGTTTATCCACCTCTCTCTGTTCTGTTCATCATGTAAATCTCCCTCATTTCCTCTCCTCCACTGCCTTTCTCCAGGCAATTCTCTTCTTTGTTTCTCCATCTCCCCGTTCAGGGATTCTCTGTGTGCATCCCTACAATATCTGCATAATGAAGATGCCGACATCCCTCCCTCCCCCTTTAACCACATGTCAGCCCGCTTCAGGGGAACGGGCCTCACTGTTGAGGCCCCAGTGTCAATCATGTTCTAGTGCCACAACAGATAATTAGAGAGAGAGGGGGCAAGCAAGTGAAAAAGGAAGACAAAAAAAAAAGCCCAATGGGTTGTAAAGCCCCGTAGCCAAGCCTCCATTCTGCCAGTGTGTTCAGGGGGGTATCTGGTGGTGAGTAAGAGGGTGGTGGTACAACCGGCCTCCCTGCACACCTGTGCCTGATGACCATGATATAACTACAGCAGGGAGCAGCAGAGGAGACATGGGGTCGACAGGCCCACGGGCGAGCTGGTGGAGTTAACTGGAGCGAGAGAGCAGGACGGGAGGGGCGAGAGGAGTCCCAACCCACAGCTTTCTGAATGTTCTTCCCAACCTCGACGCATTTCAGAAAGCGAAATTGTTGTTGTTGCTGTACAGAGCATTTTGATTGGTTGAGCACACGGAAAAGCAAGAACGCAATGCTAATACACATCTGGTTAGCGTCACGTGACATCAGTGTAGGCAGTCTGGTTCTTAACAGAAAATCAAACACCTGGAATTGTATTGTACATGTGACTGGAGTACATGATTGCGTCTACAGTGAGTCTTCATTTCTGCACCATATTACTTCTCTTCCTCAGAGATGTCTCTATCCAAGCCCAGAGGGGAACGGAGTTCAACCATTTAGACAAAAAAAAATGTGCTCTGAAACTTGTTCTCCCACACCTCCAAAGTACGCTACAGAACTTCTGGCAAACTCAATGCAGTCAGGGACTTTTGCGAATTATTATTATGTAGATATATATTTTTTGGAACTTCCCATTTTGGGCTGGTTATGTAATATGTTGTTTTATATTGGCATAATCTGTAAGTAGAATAACAGTCCTACCTCAGTGAGTCATGAAATTCCATGTTTGAAAAGAGTTTTGATGACATAAGGCACATGACATACTGTAGTACAGTTTTTCAGGCTCGACAGTGCAACTTTTATAAGCTGTGCCAAAAATCCTGAAATGTAACTTTGATTAGAATGTACTTGACATTTCTCCTTAGGTTTGGAATTGCTCTTAAATGACAGTTGACTTCTGTACGCGCTATATGCTTTAGATAGAACACATGCATTTGTTAACAGAGTTTTAATCTGGTGCAGGCTTGAAAATATCTGTCACTAATCTGTCAGG
>JACXGI010001761.1:0-85539 GCA_016801175.1 Esox masquinongy
CATATCGAAGTTTGATTAGCCCCAACAATATTTCAAGCTAGCTGTGGAGTGAGGTTACTGTACAATACGTTTTTAACTCTGTTAGTTATTTTATTAGATGTCAATTACAACTTGTTAAGGACCTGACTTTTGAGACCCGGACGATAATTTCAACAATTTAAAGCAGTGCATTAACATGGTGCTTTAGGGAACCTAATGACTAGAATCTCAATTGTACCCCATTGCAAGTATTGGTTTAACCTTAACCACAGTAACACATTTCTTAGTTTTAATGGTCGCGCTGCCAATTGCTTGCATTCACACAAGTCTTACAGTAGTTTCTCAATGACAGAGGAGGATGGAGAGCAACAGGCAGCAACCTTACTTTAACCTTACTTTACCACATTTTAACCATTCTACCTGGCAGCACATCAACCATTTACCCTCAACCAAGTGTATTAGTCCATCAACAGCGACCACCTAAATCCCTAAAGGTGAATGTAAAGAACATCCTCTCCAGGATATGTATGGGTTTAATCCAAAATAGATTAAGATTAGTAGTTTAAGCGTTTTTTTAGTTAATGAATTAGAAAAATGACAGCAATTACACAGTTATTTCACACTAGTTACAAAGTACTTAAAGTAATGCAGACACCTCTACCAGCAAAGAAGTAGGCCTAGTTCCAAAATTTTGATAAAGAACCCCACAGATGTCTATATTTAGTACATAGAATATATTTAAATGTTATAAAAGCACATCAACTGCCTGAGCATTGTATATTTATTTTATCTACATAGGATATAAGATGAGTTGTCATCAGTGCTGTCAAAAAATAAAAATAATTAATCACAATTTTAGAAACTGTTCCACTTCGGCCCTAAATAAACCATTTTTCTTTAAAAAGCAGTTCATTGTGTTAACAATATATTATGTTTTATTGTAAGCAATGGACAGTTCTTGACTTGAAACTAGTACAGGAGCTGTCTATTTCCAAGTTGGACCAATAGATCAATTTATCACAGCCCTTAAATTTCTCTCCGCAAATTACCCCGATAGCTGGCAGCACCAATTTGAAGGCCTTGCAAATCAAAGGTTAGAAGGTTGCTGGTCTCTGGTGCCATAGTTCTACCATCTGCTGCCATTGTGCTCTTGATCAAGGTAACAAGTACATTTAACTGTTATGTTAGGCTACAGTCTAAAAAAAACATATCCACCCTCTTTATCTGGAGAGCTGCTGGGTAAGCAGGCATTTGACCCAACATTGAATAACACCTAAGCTTATGAATGTATTGTCCTTTGATGCTTAGGCTAAAATGTGGTTAAAATGGGGTTTAGGTTGGGCCCGGGAAACTATGGTTTTCTTGATGGACGGCCACAACCAAATACTTGTGTCTGCATTCAATTATTCCCAACCACACGCATAAGGAAGAGTAATCTGAATAACAGGAACAGGCATACGTTAGGCAAGGTGACTAGAAATGTACGAACCAGGAGAGATTGGCAATTTATGCACAGCATGGAAGTTGTTGGTTAATTGCACTATTAGAATATGTTTTGGTGGAATCCCAACTGGTGATGATAAGGCTTGTAAAACAATAAATACAAGTACTGCGCTACAGACAGGCACTGTCTATGGCTTAAAAAAGAAAAAGGGGGTAACTGCAACGAAACAATGACAGAGTTAAGCATTACTTTCAAAGATAAACTGAGTAAAATGACATGCAGAAAGTGAACGTATAGTGGGTCAGTGTCCGCAAAAACTTACAAAGTTGAAGCACGATGCTGAACGTCTATGCTATTTTGGTCTAGTGGCAACCAAGCTGTGACAGTGTGAAGCGATCCCATAGACAAATGCAGATACTGCGAAAGGCTTGCATCTCACTCATCTCAATATATGTTGTGATGCTCATGGCAACATCATTTAGCTGTGTCCATCTTTATATTGTGAGTTCAGATGATGTAAAAAGGTTGTCCAGATGAGGACACTGCTGGATAAGGCCAATAACATGCTGATTCCCGACTGACAACAAATCAGGTAACCTCAGCTCTTCACATTAAGGAATATAAGGGGGATATTTGCACACAAGGTGTTGCTGACAAGATCCAAATGAGATTTGGCTTCCAAATTTAACCCAACATCTTAGAATTGTCAAGGTGCCATGATGAGCCCCTGTGGAGCAATTAGGGTTAACTGCCTTGCTCTGGGACAGAACGATAGATTGGTTTCACCTTGCTAGCTCTAGAATTTGATCAAGCAACCTTTTGGTTATTGGTCAGATACAGTAACCGCTACACTAGCTGCCTCCTCTTGGGCCAATACAGGCCATCAATCAGGTCCTAAAGGAAATATCATCTGTCCTTTCCATAGGCAAACTGGCTGATGGTGTTTACACATTTTTCAAAGCCTGGTCGATCAGTGTTCAGAATCAAAATACAAATTCACAATTCACAATCAGTTATACTACAGGTAAAACACTCAACTCACACTCACTGTCAATAACAATACTTGAAAGTGATACACATCGGGTTTGTCCCCAAAGTGGAAAATGTAGAAGACAAAACCTTGTTTTCCACTCCACATCTTGGGAACACTATTTACTTTTGCTTTCAAACACCAGTTTTAAACAGCTGTAAAAGCAATATTTTTTGTGACAGAAATGATTTTTCACACCAATTCGGGTAGCAACTTGGAAATTACAATTGGTTCTACATTGGCTACTTGCTCCAACCACAACATGAAAACAGTATTCCCACTCACAACAAATCTAAGCGAACACGCCAAAATCTTAGTTAATCCACAACACTCTGAAACACCATCCTACCTAACCCTAACTAAAAAGTGTAACTTGCAGATAATTTGTAGTATCTTTAATGTGTGAGTGTTTACTCTTCTTCATTCCATCTATACAGGTATTCAGACATTGATGGCAAAAGCAAAGTCCAACCAAAATAACATAAAAACATGGCTTCCCCATCCACTGCATATTTGTCTGATGAGTCTACAGGTGAATGCTGCCAGTGCTATTTGGTTGTGAAATCGATACGATTCACCAGAAATAATTATTTGCAGGAATAAAACACCCAAGGCGAATATAATCTGGCAACGTGGCCAGTGCAATAACAATGGAATGTGCGGAGTTGTTGTCAAGGTTCTGGATATTGGTTTGGGATTTTACGCATTACTGGAATTGTAATAACTTCTGGTAAATCTTGGAACAACGTAGACTAGATCAAGCATATTAGATTTTTTTCTCTGACTTCTTAATATTATCTTAGCGGATACTTACTTGAATCTTCCTTGACAGTGTTGACACCGGTCTCCAACCCATCCTTGGTCACAGAAGCAAGTTCCATTGATGCATTTCCCAGAGAAGCATTTTTTATCACAGGTCTTGGAGACTGAGGCTTCGGTATAAAACACCAAGTACAGCATAACGAATGTCCCAACGTATATTTTGATGTCATGGGGTCGCGTATTAGGAAATTTAGTAATTGTGTATAGATGCATTCCTCGGCATTCCCCACCCATTCTACTTTTGAAACAGGTAAAAGTCTACCTTTCTGGTAAAGACTCACAGATACAGTGACTTAATTAAATGACCCGTGTAATACATAATTTGTAGGCAAAAGTCTTGGGGAGGCATAGGATAACCTGGCCGTAAGCTTAACACACAGTCACATCGGTGTAGGCTTATTATAAAGTAAGCTAACAGTTCCGATCATTGTAAGAGTCATATAGAAAGAATGTCGCAATCTACAACAAAGCCGGCAAATGAAACCGGACTTTTATTAACTCTAATTAAACTTTAACTAATTAAAGCAAACATCATTATTCCCAGATGTTAAGAAACCATTTTAAAACCAAAGAAAATAAGTAATACGTTGTATTCTAATTAAAGTATTTTCCAAGAAACTTTCAAGTTGACCATGAAAATGTTTCCAGACAAACTTTAGCAAAATGTTATAGGATTGATGGTGAGATGTTAGTTCTGGATCCCCACTTCCATTGTAAGAGAGTCGTTTGTAGATATTGTTCGCTGCGGTAGAGAATGCAGCAACCCGGACAAATAGAAGTTGACCGTTCTCCGTTACGCTTTTTACCACTTTTTGGTTTGCCGCAATCACCGAAGATGAGCACGTGTTATATGCATAATCATCGTTGTAATCCTTGTCAGATAAACCTATAGCTTATTCACCGAGGAATAACAACACGACTCCCGTCCTCACGTAATGATGCTCTACCACAGCTCGTTTTCCACGGGGAAACTCCTGGTCAAATGGTGCTTTTGTGAGTACAGGGAACCCGAGTAAATACAAGGTCATATCATGACGTCAGTGTTATTCAAGGTCACAAAGTCAGATCAATTGTATTTTACCCGAATTTCCCACTCGGAATTCCGATATGGATTACCGTTCAAAACCATTTTTCCCAGTTGAATACCGTATTTTTCTCGAGTACACAGTTTTATTTGAAAGCACTGATGTCAGAGATCGAATATTTCCGAGTTCCTAGTTCCGAGTGGT
Source organism: Esox masquinongy (assembly GCA_016801175.1). Classification (NCBI taxonomy): domain Eukaryota; kingdom Metazoa; phylum Chordata; class Actinopteri; order Esociformes; family Esocidae; genus Esox; species Esox masquinongy. Next base: position 4,505 of record JACXGI010001761.1, read on the forward strand.
TTTGAACGACGCATAAGCTCCAAGCATCAGCAGTGCAAATTTACGCATTTAAAGTGACAGTACATGTTGGAGCCAAAGATGGCTTAGCTCGATTTACAACCTGATTGAACCAAAGAGCGCTTTAGTAATAGGCTTAGGACTCATAACCTTATCACAGTAACACCACAAAATTTAAATGGTCGATATCAAACCAGTGGGGCAGAATTACTTTCTGTCATAGTTACTGACCTCAAGTGCCCTTGCATCTGTGAATACTCTGTAGGCCTTTTAAATCTCAATTTGTTAACAAATTATAAAATGAGACCTGGAAGATGATTGAAAATGGAACCTAATGAACAAAAACAATATTAATGTTAACATTAATAACACATCTTTCATTTAAACAAGAAAATATGATATCATTATTTATATTGGTGTGTCATTCAATCGCTAGATGTGTTAAAATGTAGTCTTGTAATTATTTAGGCAATTGTTGCTTTTAACCAAATGGTCAAGAATCAGTATATACAAATTTCTTTTTAGAAAGAAAAATTACTTTCGGAGCTGAAAATAATAGAAATATTATTTCTGTAATGTATTAGCTAACATCACATTTAATTTAAATCCTCATTGTGATTTATAGTTTGTTTGTCTTTGTTCCCAAAGGTAGATAAACCATGAACCAGATGTTTGCTGATGGACTGTGTAGAGGTAGCTAGCTAGCTTCTGAAGAATTGGATGTGCCCTCTCCTGCCTACACCAAAAAAGCACATTGTTCCATGACATATAGTTGAAATAGTTAATAAAACCAAATCAGCTTTGCTATGGAACCTTACCAGAGCTAGAGATCAGCTGTGTTAACACAGTATGTTTGCATGCTCGTTGACTCCCTCGTGTGTCCACAAACTATCACTGCATGAATTATAACCTATCAATCACACCCCACGGTAAATGAATTCAAAACCACTGCATAAAATGCACAACGGCTACAGTACAGAGTGTAATAGCCATGGAGAAATTGGGTCTGTTTGTACTGTACGCTTTTCTGATGTGTTGAATTAGAAGATAAGAACAGCTTGAAAAGTGGCCGGCACATACATGGTTGACCTCTAGCATTGTCCTTAGAAGTAAGTGTGTATCCTAAAGAAGGTAGTTTTGTAGTTCTAAATCCCAAATAATTTCAACACATACTGTAACTGTACAGTTAGACAAAGAAGCATGTTACTGAATAACAAAAATCCAAAGAGAATGATTCAGCCCAACTGATTAAGGGCAGAGGGCAAACCCAAATCTAGGTCACACGTTGACAAGATACAACACGTTACCAAGCACATTTTATGACATGGAGATCATAGGTGAGGATGAAAATTTGATGTCAAATCCTCTGCGCTGCACATGCCAGACTGGGTTTATAACACTGCCATCTGTCCTGTCTTCAGCGGGCAGTATGTCCAAACTGGGAGGTTTCAGTCTGGTCTGGGCTAAACTACTGGCATGATCATCCGTCTTGCTATGTCATGAAATTGAAAAATTGTGCTGATCACCCTTGCTGTGAGCCTGTTTAAAAGACAGTTTAATAAGGGCATAGTAACTTAGTCAGGCACCGACTGAAGCCTCATGATCTTTAACAAGACGTAGGAACTACAAACACAATTTCACTTAATGTAAATCAAGAATGCTGGCTATCCAACTATGTAGATTTTTTGTCTCTCCCTACATACGCAATGCCAGACCTGTTGGTATCAACTCATTTAAATGGCATTTTTAGGTTACCCCACCCCCCAAAGCCAATAATTCCTTTGGTTGACTCTATTTTTTGTCTGCTGCCTCCACTGACTAGAACAAATTGCAAAGAACTTTTAAGCTTAACATTTTTACCTCACCTCACTACTTCAAAGATAAAATTAACAAGCTGGTATTGGGTAATTGCCACTGCTGATTCCCCTGGATGTCAATCCACTTACATGGTTCAATTGCAGTTTTATTAATGAATAAAAGTAAAATGTTCTTTTAAACCTGCAGAATCTTAGGAGAAGTCTAATTTACCCTCCTTCAATCAAAAGTATTTTGAATGAACCCTGAGATCACTCTCAAGAAATTGAAAAATCGTTGCCAGACAAAAATGTAATGTATGGGATTCTATTCAAAAACTCTTGCGCTGCAATCCTCACCAACCAATCACTGTCACCCCAATTTAACCTGCAGAGGGGGATGAGACAGGGTGGTGCATTGTCGACCATACTTTTAGCATTAGCCCTTTAGTCTATAACCAAAACTATGAGAACACGCGCAGCATCACTTGGTTAGAACACAAAAGACACTTGAAATAAAATATTCCTGCATATCAATGACATTCTCTTCTATGTAACTGACCCCCAATCGAGCATCCCAGTCACACCTAACTTGATTTATCTGTTTGGTACCTTTTCTGGCAATGTAATTAATTGATTTATAAATGTATTTGTATGTACATTGTGGGGATATTTGATATAGCATGATTAGGCTAAATCCTCTGCACTTTGTCTTTCAATCAAACAGTTTACTTTGTATTGTTGCCCAATGTTATTTTAAAATGAATAATGACATTGTTCAAGGTTCGCTTCTGCAGTGCTGAGCTTTTGAGCAAAACAAACATCCACTAGAGGGCAACAACAGACAGGGGGATCTCAAATTAAATGGTTAGCTACAGTTACAAGATGTGAACAAAATAACGGAAACACCTTACAATATATTAATATCAAGGACCTAATAAGGAGCAGGGCCATCCTTTGTCTTCAGGACAGCTCCAATCCTTCTGGGAATCCTGGCATACAAGTCCTGAACTGTGTATAGTGGGAAGTTGCACCATTCTTCAAGAGAAAAGCTTCCAGTTCCTTGAGGGAAAAAGAAGGCGGTCTATTTCGCAATCTGTGCCCCAGAACGTCTCGTAAAGATACAATGATGTTCGGATCTGATTGGGGAGGCCAGGGAAGGCATTTGACGTCATTCTGGTGTTCATAAAACCACTCTTAAATTTCCTTTGCAGTGAGTCTGGGGGCTTCATCATCCTGGAATGTTGGAACATCTTCAACGAGAAGTGTTTGCACCATAGGGTGCATCTGGTCCTGTAAAATGGCCCCATATTCTTTGGCCATTATATGACCATGCACAGCAATTATCCCTACCATGTTTAACATTTTGAAGCAGACATTGTGTGCTGAAAGCATCCTTTGGCTTTCTCCAAACATTAACCCGTCCGGATGTAGGAAGCAGGATGAAAGATGAACCATCAGACCATATCGTTTTTTTTCTTTTGTTCAGGGATACAGGATTTGTGCTACTCACGCCAAGTTATGGATGTTTGTGCGTTGGCCTTGGATACAAGCAGTTTTACGAATGTCATGAATTTCAGATTTGCGAAGCTCCGGACGTACGTTTTTTCTTGAGACTGGGTCACAAAGGTGCTGATTCAAATCTGTGGTCATTTTCAAGGCTGTGCTTTTTTGTAGAATTGAGTAATTATCCTGCTAAGTGTCCATCTATCCCAGTGTTTCTCAACCCTGCTCCTGGGCGCCCCCTTGCCCTGCATGTTTTAGATCTCTCCCTGCTCTGTCACACCTGATTCAAATGATCAGCTCATTATCAAGTCCTTCATGAGCTACATCAGGTATGTTAGGGCAGGGAGAGATCTAAAACAGGCAGTGCAGGGGGGCGTCCAGGAGCAGGGTTGAGAAACACTGGTCTATCCCTAGTGGTCAGCTTCCATTTTTGAACGCTCTTCCTCTTTGCTGACGCAATTTGGTTATTCTTGGCATATGCTGTCATGATTTTTTAGACTTATCCCCGTGTTATATTGAATAATTTTGCAATTTTTGTGACCAACGCACCCGCAATTTGGGCACTGACCATTTGGCGTATTTGGAACTCTAATAGCTGCCTTATATTGCTTTGAAACTCAAATATCAAAGTGTTAATTGTCAGATCTCTTTGTATATCTGACACATATGTGCTGCAAATTGGCAATCAACTAAATGGGACCTCTGCAGCTGCGTCTGTAATTGTGATTTAGTTACTTCAAACTAAAAGTCCTTTTCCATGTGATGTTTGCGTTAGTTTGTGCAGCCCCTGTATGCAGAACATTCAGTGATTATTATGAGAGTCAAGAGTTTTTCATGGTCATGTGATCTGAATGCAAAGAAAATCAAGAACCGTTATAGCAGAGTTCTTCTTACACTGTTTGCCTAATCTGCAAATACAAATGTGTGCTAATAAGCTTATCTCACACTGCAGAGAAAAAGCTCAAAAACAGACTTAGCCCAGTGATTGTTGTTGCAGTGTTTAAACATATAGCATGATATGTTTCCTATGTAGGCTTTTCCTCTGGGACACCTAAACAGACACTGAATTATGGTTTCTTTACCTTTTTTCATGAACTTTTTTGGCATCTATGCTATGGCCTTTTGAAACAGGTTTGAGCATCTAAGTCATCAGTAGGCACCACCATAGAGCCATTCATTCCACTGTACACATACATCGATTTAATGTTTAGTCTTACATTACAGTGATTTACATTTGGTTTGTTTCTCACTAGAAGGAAATCAATGTGAAATAAAAAAAATAATTTAGCATGTCATTGGATTTAGATGCAAAGTTGGGTAAAGAATAACAACAACATTCACTTACGTTGATTTGTTTTGGCAGTTAATTTAGTGTCACCACATTACATTTTGTTTTGTTGAAAAGAAATGGAAACCACATTGATTAAACATTTTTGTACAGTTATGTACTACTTTGGAATAGAATTTGGCTTGGTGCGTGGCAAATTAACAACAGACTATACTCGCAAGGCATTCAAGGAACATGTTATGAGAATGTTTTGATCATCATTCCTTTTCTGTCGTACAGAATATCTTATTAAAGCAATATCTTGGAAAGTGGGTGGCATTGTCATGATGATCATGACCAAACACAACGTAGTTCTAGACTGGCACACGCTTATGCTGACTCCTGATAAGAAACACAATCACATGAAAGGGAAAAATAAACTAAACCAAGTCTCAGTTGGGTTAAAGTCTGAAGATCCCTCAGAAATAAACCCTCAGAATGGTAGCAAACAAAAAAATATATTAACTTCCAGTGATATGGAAAGGACAACCCTAAGAACAAACTTCCACTACATTACTATGCCAAATGCTTTCAGAGGACCAGTCCAGCCCTCTAGGGCTGGATGTGAATGTTGTTTATATGTTTGAAATCTAGAAGTAGAATTATTATTGTACCTCAGTTAGCCATGAAAAGTTTAAAAACAAGTGGTTTTGATGACATGGGCACCTATTGGCACATACAAAGAATTCAGAAAATATTCACATGCCTTCACACTCTTCACATTTTGTTGTTATAGACTTCATTTAAATGTGATGATCAAATAATGAATGTATACATAATACCCCATAATTAAAAAGCAAAAACACTGTTTTGGTAATTAGTGTTAAATTATAAAAAATGAACAGAAACAGATTGTATTGTGTTTCAAGAAATCCAAATTGATTTTTGTAATGAAAAGTACTCCCCTGAAAATTCTCTAGCTTTTGGCCCTTAATATGCTTAGTTTGATTGTGTGGGAGTCAGTAAACAACTGTGAAGATGTTTCCATGCTGAACACTGTACTGATTAGCTGATAGAATGGTCTAGAGCAGAGATAGGGAACTCAGGTAATAAAATGAGGAACACTTCTGGTTTTCATGTTCACTTTACTATTAGAGCAGCACTCCCAAACCAGGGGTGCTAGAGGGCAACTGGCCTATCAAGACATATTTTGGAAGACTCATTAGACAATAGGGTTACTGGTAAAAAGAATATGAGTGGATACTTCAGGGGTAGTACAGGAAACAGAACATCAGCTAGTGGTACAGTAACTGAAAAAGGTTGGGTACCACGATTTAATCCGTAGTGTACAAAAATAAATGATTGTAAAGGAAAGTCCTATTTTTGATTGCATTAGGCTATTTCAGCCAGGCTGCAATGCAGTACGTCAATTAACCTTGTATAATTCAGGCTTGACAAAGGGCTGGCAAGATATAGGACACAGTGTTAAACTTCTAATTTGATTTCTAAAAGCTGCCATGCCTTGGTTGCAGACAAATGAATCAGATGAATAATGGAGGTAAGGTCTTTTTTATAATAACAAAAATTATTTTGGGGATATTGACTTTGGCTAAGGCATATTCTGTATAATTATTAAATGTTATACATTGGACATTTTTAGCTTAATCAGTCTAGGTTATTTTTTGTTCTACAAATTTATAGTGGACAAACTTAAATAAAGTTTACCTTAAATTGCATCTAAAGTTAGTCAGAATTTTGAATCTGGTTTGTACAGAGATTGTCTCAAAGGCAATTGCCCTTGAGTCTGTTTTTACACTACATTAGTTTTGTCTAGATAAACAAGGTTTGTGGCTAGATTTGCATCAGCCATGCATTTTTTTACAACAGATATATAAAAGAAAATATTTTGTCATTGGGAAATAAAGACATCTCACACTGGTATTGAAACAATTCTACTAAGTCCTGGTGCTTTATCATTATTAGAATAATAATAATTACTATTATTATTACTATTATGCTATTTCAAGTGTATCCTTCTCTTGACACAATTGTTAGAGACAGGGAAAGTAAGAACAGTTATTATATGGAGGTTTTCAAGACATCACAGGTGAATGCTTATCAGCCTAAACAGAGATTTGTTTTGTTGGTTGCCTCCGTGTTCCACCTCTTTTTATTGATATATTGCGAATACATATGCAAATACATCCAGTAAAATTATGCAAATTATGCACATAATATGATAACAAAGTGCTATTTTAAATCCCACATCAATGCTTGAATTTCTTTGTTTTTGACGGCACAATGTTTTATTTGTCATAATTCAGTCTGTATATGATGGGTTTGAAAAGATCCTGTTTTGAGTATCTTCCTCATCCAATGTCCATCTGTTGCATTTATTACAAGAGTTTAATTATTACTTTAACCTTTTAACAATTCTTATGAGTATCGTTGTGATAATTTGGCAGGAAACCAGATTTTTTTCTACAGTGAGCCCAAATTAAGTAGATCTCGCTATTCCCCTGTGAAAGGAGGATTTGTAGGTAATCAGAGACGTCATGCTCTGTACACTGCGTGATGTGTGTCGGACTGAAGCGAGCAGAACTAACTGCAGATCATACATAATGACGGCACACGTGTGCGTATATGTTTGAATTCACATGTGTGAGTGCCCGTGTGTGCATCCAAGTACATGTTGGACGTGCATCTGTGAAGCCTTTCTCCTACAACCTGATACATCCCTGCTTGAGACAGAGAGTGGCTGGAAACACATAGAAACCATTAGAAACAGACCAAGGGAGGGAGGGGAAGAAAAGAGAGAGAGGGTAGAGTGGAGTGGAGCAGCCTGCGTACCTACCTCTTCCAGCGCCGACAGGATGTGTTGCTGTACTGGGGTCTGATTCAGACGGGGGTCTCTTCTTCCTCGTCACGCTGCATCTGCAGGACAGATATGGAATATCTGAATCAGACACAACCAGGGTGGAGCCCCACGCCTGGGGGCTGAGCAGAGGGCTTCTCCAGCCCGGCGTGCCATGAGCTGGGCTGCCATCAGGGGGCTTTATGGAGCTCCAGCTGAAGGGGGGTGGTCCCCCAGTGGTCCCCACGAATACTGTCTACAGCACCGTTCAGCAGCAGGACTATTCTGCCAGCGTATGGCTCCGCAGGAAGGAGAAAAAACTCGAACACGTAAGGCTTCACGTCCTTTGCTCATTTCACCTGTGAAATCTATAGGACAGCCTGTGGATTTCTTTCTGTCTGGATGTTGTTGCCGTTTTGGGATTGTTGTATCTGGTTATTGCAACACTTGAATATTTGGCTTGGCAGTTGCACTGCTGATGTTATGTATGTCTTGAGTGCGGCATGATCTTATCTGCTTTAGTAGTGATTGCATATTGTCTGCCAAATTATACAGCTTGTCTTTGTTGAGGCACACGGGTTGTTGTTAATTGCTCTTCTTTAAAATGTAAAAGTCAGGGTTACAGGGAACAATTTGATGAACTGCTGCTTCCACTGAATGCTGACTGTCAAGGAGGGGCACACCAAAGTCAGACTGTAATGTATGTTAATTCTCCCTGTGCTCAGTGGAGTGAGCCTGATATGGTTCCTCGCACCAGTTATTGAAGATCCAGATTACATTTTGCTTCACACAGCCGATATGAAATATGGCAGATTTGTCGGCAGGCTGCCGTAAGTAATGCTTCAATGTGCTCTTCTTATTAAACAAAGTAAAAAAAAAACATTTTCCTTGGCTTGCTAAAATGTCAAAAAGAAGAATGAAAGGGCTTATTTTTATATTTTACCTAGAAAACATCTATAAAAATAAAAATATGTGTGCCTGTAGATGACAGTATTTTGGATGGTTTTCTACTGTCTAGCCTACAGCCAGCAGTCTGAATTAGAAATGAAGTGTTGAATATTTGATGGTTCAAAGGGATTGGGCAGTGTTTAAGTGATGCTTTCCCAGCCCTGCTCTCTGCTCAGACTGTCTGCATATCGAAAGAGGAGGAGAGAAGAGAGTCTGCAGCTCCAGTTCATTAAACCTACCACACTGGACTCCTGGCCTGCTTCACCTGTCAACATGCAGTTAACCAGCTCTCTCAAATCCCCCTCCAAAACCAATTCCATGGTTTTAAGAAGTAATTTCCTTTCTGAATTTCACTTTGTGCATACAGAGAAGGTTGTTGCAAGAATTTATAAAGACTTGTAATTTGGAACAAAGCAATATGGATTAGGTAGCACCTTGCTGAAACTTTAACAGTCATGACAATCACCCCACTTCAATCAAATATGAAACTGGATAATTGAGCATGATGTTGGTTTTGCTCTTGCTCTCAAAAACTGTAAACATAGAGAAGTTGAAGAAATTAAATTGCTTTTGATAGTATTGTTGTGGCATGAAGGAAGAGGGGGCTATGCTTGCTGTTGCATTAAGGGGCGTATCATGGATACAGACAAGTCCTGGACTCAAAAAAATACAACTCATTACAGATTCTCAATTGAGCTGGATTTAATCTTTCTCCATGAAAACGGACGTAAAACTGCAATGTGTAACTTTTGTGTCTTTAGAGACCCCTTTGGCAAGAATATGGTACTTTTTCTGGATTTGAACAGAATTTTCCAGTATCCCCAGCTCTCTTTGGTAGTGACTGCAGACAGTGATGACAGACCAACATCCACAGTGAGTAGGGCAGATGCCACTGAGCAAAAAAGAACAGGATGCAGTTACATTCCATGTTGAACATAAATCAATTCCATATCAGCATTTTATGTCTTCATTAATGGTAATGTGATTAATATATTGTAATAAAATATTCACATTGTCAGCCAGGAAGTTAAGTTAACTTAGCTAGTATTCTGCCAGCAGCGCCAACGATGACATTATCATCATATTATAATGAAGAAATCTTTAAAATAAAAGCGCCAACATTAATATATTGCATAGTGTATAACTCGTTCTAAAGAGAGTAAAGTGTAAAGACAGGCCATTTTTATGTTGTTTTCTAATGAATGCAAAGAGTAATTCATAGAAAAATTATTTAGGTTTCAAATATTTAATGTTAAAGCAATGTAAAATGTACAGGGCGTTTTTGTTAAATATATTGCCTTATAACAAAAAAAATAGACGTTGTGAATTGGAACATGGCATTTGAAAATTACTCACTGGTGTATGAAGAATCCATATAATGTGTCGATTATTGGGGGAAAATAGAGGGTATAGCTAGCAGCACTTTCTTAACCACAATTGTGGTAGCAGCACAATTAAATCCACCAATGCTGTCCATGGTTACAACCAGATTAAGGAACTCTTCACCAAAGTAAAAATGCCAGAAACAAAAGATTTTTTAACAAAGAGTTTGCTATTGGCATACAGTGATCTTTGTTTGGTCCAATTCAACTGCCTATTTGCAGAATCATATTGTGATAGGAGGGATCCAACATCAGCTGATGCATAATTGGGTTTCCTGACATAACCTGTATGCTAATTCATTATTTAATTTTAACATTTGAAGCCGATGTCATGATAAACTGCAGAAATATTCTTGACGTTGTACGTGCTTTTCAATCCAATGTGCTATAAAGGCCCCCATTTTCAAATGATTAAGTCTCATTGTTTCCATTTTCAGTCACAAAATATGCATTTCACACTTACAAGACATTGGAATGTTGTTAATGGCTGCCCCACCCAGTCTGGAGAGAACGTTCCCAGGTATAGTTATCTAGTACGGGTAATTACACAAGAAAGAAAACAAGTAATTAAATGATACTTTATATTGATTCTGCAACACCCTAGTGAGTAAATGCCATGTTCAGCTTCACATCGCCTAGTTTTTATTATAAATCAATATAGGTTACAATTCAGTCTGTACATCATAGGTTTAATGTCTGTTCCAATATTGTTTTATATTCTTTTAATGTATAATTATAAAATATATACATGTATATATTTGTTGCTAATTGTTATTCAATGTTTTTGCTTAAAAAAAAACATATAGCTTGCTTTTGACAGTTCACAGGTACAGTTCACAGGTACACTTTATTTTGAGAGTCCTAATTTCCATCTGTAGATGTTCTCTAGGTAGTAATACTATCAACAAACTTTCAACAAAGTTTGCTAAGGCTAAGGTTAGGTATAGAATAAGGTTTAGGGTAAAGGTTAAGGTATAGAATAAAGGCTAGGGTTAGGATATAGATAAGGGTTTGGGTAGATAGTTAAAATATTACAGATAGTCAGTGGATAATCTGTAGAGCATCTACAGGCACACTTTTGGGAGTCTCAAAATAAAGTGTTTCCCAATTCACAATCTTTATAGGGAATTAAACACATTGCCATGCATTTCAATATTGGCTTTTATTTGGGGAAAAAATGGAGTTATTGCTGATAGCAGAACGCTAGGCTAAATACGCAGACCGTTCCTGGCCAGTGTTTGTGGCTCAGTGGCCACTATAGCCATATATACAGCAGAGGGTGCTATCATCAAGCCTAAAAGTCAGCACAACGGTCTCACTAAGTAACGCAGGTTAATGAAGTGTTAACACAGACCTTCATTTTACATCCTACTCAGCACACCACATCATTTCAACCTGGATATCAGGGATGACCAATGAGATTCCAACCTTTATTCTGAAAAAGACAGAGAGACGTTTGTTGAATTTCAAACCATCTAAAAGCTCAGTTAAATACACCTGTCTATGTGAGGTCACAATATAGAACAACTGTAAATCTGTCTCAAACAGGCCGTCCTTAAAACAGAGAATCAGAGTATTTTGCAAAGCACAATGGGCAGAAATTGATGTGTTCTGAAGTGCAAGACAGGTAGAGACTTATTCAAATAGACCCATTGCTTTAACTGCTGCCAAAGATGCCTTTACCAGATATTGACCAAAGAGGATGAATAATTATGCAACCAATTATTTTCTGATATGTAATTGGAGTTAATTTAGAACAATAACATTTTCACAATTAGATGTGTAAAAGTCCAAGGGGGGTGAATTTTAATAAGAGTCACTGTATCAACACTGGGTGACCAAACAATTCACAACATAATAAGAACAGAAAAAAAATTTGTACAGAAAACAGTGTACAGAAACACTTTGTCTGCTAGTACACACAAATGCCTTCAAACTTTTCGATAACCTTTCACCACACAGTAAGACAAAGGCTTCAAAGATGCAACCACCACAGGTGGTTTCCTTGACATGCCTTTCAGTGCTGAAGATTAGATTGAAGTCAAACAACCTCAAAACAACAACAAAACAACAACTGAAGATGGCTACAGTACTGTCTTTGCAAAGCATCACCAGAGAAAAAACCCAGTGTCTGGTGGAGTCAGTGGATTGCAGACTTGAAGCGTGCAGTTATTGCATGCAGAGGCTATGCAATAAGATTTGATTAGGAAATTCTAAAAATCTTTTGCACTACTTTTTTCGCCCTCTAACAGGAAGAATCAAGTGTTATTATTTTGAGATGATGAAACCAATATGTACACAAATCAACCTAAAATAAAAGCTTAGAATCTATACCTTAATGGGGCCAAATGAAAGATTTCTACTCTTTGACCCAAAAATATTCTCACCGGTCTGTCTTCCGTCTTTTAGTTTGTATGGACTTGTGGCCTCCTCATACTCACTTTACACACTCAAAGTACCATCCCTCGACCCAAACTGGATTGACTAATATCATTTCGGTCTGGTTCGGTAAGCAAAGAGAAGGAGTAGACAAGTCGTGTCATTTTTTAATCATTGTAAGACATTGGTTCAAATCCTGTCGGAGAAGCCCAGGAGTCCCACAGAGGGCAGTGCAGTTGATCAGGAGTCGGGTTTGGGGGGTTGGTGATCAAATCTTTGCTTTTCCTTGTCGTGCTCCTTGTAGCGACACCTTATGGTGGCTTAGGCATCTGTGAGCTCAATTAAGGTAGAGAATAGCAGAGACTGGATTCCATCTGCAATGTAAGGATTACGATCTAGACTTCTTGGTTATGCAAGCAGTGTGAATAGGACCAGAACTGTATCGGATGCCCTTTGGAGGACACATACACTGTATGCAGGGCCGGCTCCAGGCATAAGCAACATAAGCAGTTGCTTAGGGCCCCCTGTCCGCCCGGGGGCCTCTGACTGCTAGGGAGCCCCGACCAATAGAAAAGAGGGGGCTCCAAATGGCTAGAGCCCGCACTGACTATATGGCCAAAAGTATGTGGATACCCCTACCAATTATTGAGTTCATGTGTTTTAGCCACATCTATTGCTTACAAGTAAATAAAATCCAGCACATAGTCTTGAAATCTTCATAGACAAAGATTGGCAGTACAAAGGGTCGTACTGAAGAGCTCAGGGACTTTAAACGTGGCACTTTCATGGGGTCCCACCTTTCCCACAAGTCAGGTCGTGAAATTATAGACCTACTAGATCTGCCTCGGTCAACTGGAAGTGTTATAATTGTGAATTGGAAGCATCTTAGGGCAACAACAGCCCAGCCATGTAGTGGTAGACCACGCAAACTCAGAGAGTGCTGAAGCGCATAGCATGTAATAATCACTTATCATCTGTTGTATCACTTACCACAGAGTTCCAAACTGCCTCTGGAAGCAACATCAGCACAAGAACTATGCGTCGGGAGCTTAATGAAATGGGTTTCCATTGCCGAGCAGCTGTACGCAAGCCTCAAATCAACATGCGCAATGCCAAGCGTTGGCTGGAGTGATGTAAAGTACGATGCAACTGGACTCTGGAGCAGTGGAAATGTGATCGAATGAGTGACGAATTACGCTTCACTATCTTGCAGTCTGATAGACAAATCTAGGTCCGGCGGATGCCAAAAGAACGTTACCTAGCGGAATGTATAGTGCCTACTGTAAAGTTTGGTGGAGGAGGGATAATGGTCTGGGGCTATGTTTTGGAGTTTGGGCTAGGCCCCTTAGTTCTGGGGACGAGTCAGCTTAATGCTACAGCATACATAGACATTTTAGACAATTGGGTGCTTACAACTTTTGCAGCAACAGTTTGGGGAAGGCACTTTCCTGGTTCAGCATGACTGTGCCACTGTGCACAAAGTGGGGTCCATAAAAACATGGTTCAACAAGGTTGGTGCGGAGGAACTCAAGAGGACAGACCCTTGACCTTAACCCCATTGAACACATTTGGGATGAATTGGAATGGTGATTGCGAACCAGGCCTTCTTGTCCAACATCAATGCCTGACCCCACAAATGCACTTTTGGCTGAATGGGCACAAATTCCCACAGAGACACTCCAAAATCTTGTGGAAAGCCTTCCCAGAAGAGTGCTGGCTGCTTTAACTGCAAGGGGGGGGCACCTCCAAATTATTGCCCATGGTTTTGGAATGGGATGTTCAACAAACTCATACATTGTATCTAGACGTTGACTGTCCCGTGTCTGTGGGGAGTTGCTGCAATGTGGCAGGGCCTTAATCACCAATTGGGTACAATGAAATTGGGATAAAAAATGAGGTAAAAGTAAATAAAATAAATATTATTTAACCTATTTTCAGTGTTTGCTAGGCTGTTCCAAATCCAAATATAATTTGTTTTTTTTGGGAAGTTCAATGCTTACTCTCTAAGTTAAATTAAAAGACATTAAAAGACATTTACTGATGGATAAAACCCAATCCTTATGAAGTAGGCTAGGCCTTTCATTGCTATGTGTGTATGTATGTGTGTTTGAATACTTGTTCTAGAGCACCAAGATGACAAAGCACTAATTATTATCATTCATTACACAGACTTCCATCCGCCTTTGCTTAAAATGTACTATGACTCAGAACTAATTTCAAATCAGCTTTATTGGTGTTTCTGTAAATGTTTTATATCCACCCTGTTTATATAACATCCTGAATCACTATATTAGAGCTCTTGAGTCATGATATATAGAAAACATATAGACCTGCATGTTTGTGTGTGTGTGTGTTCATTAGACAGGGCAACTGTGTTATGTCAATTCAGTGCCAACTCAGGGCAGGTCAACAAACTGCTGGTCGATTCTCTGTTATATCCCCCTAGTGGGATCAATGGAGCAAGCCTCCATGAAAGTCTTTTTCATCCCTCACCATGTAGGATCTGGTTTAGTCTACTGTAAAGTGACACAATCAGGAGTTTTCTTTTGCTTAAATGTATTCATTTATTTTAGGCATTACGTGCATTCTTGGGGAGGAAAATGGAGATAAATGGAGGAGAGATTTTATATTTGAAAGTGCCAGTTGTATTCGAACCCACACTGCAGCAATGCATGTGTAGCAGAGATAGCGGGTTAGACCACTGGTCAACCCTACAGTAGGCTGCAGTGGGTACATACTGTATTTGAGTAAGACATCACTATTGTCATGAAAAAAAATAAGGTAACAACAGTATCAAAATCTTTTGAACAGTTGTTTTGGATTTACTCTGTAGGAATAGTCAACTCTCCTGATACCAAAATGCAGTATACAGTTGAGCTCATAAGTTTGCATACCCTGGCAGAAATTTTTGGCATTGATTTTGAAAACATGAACGATCATGCAAAAAAAACTGTCTTTTATTTAAGGATAGTGATCATATGAAGCCATTTATTATCACATAGTTGTTTGGCTCCTATTAAATCATAATGATAACAGAAATCACCCAAATGGCCCTGATCAAAAGTTTACATACCCTTGAATGTTTGCCCTTGTTACAGACACACAAGGTGACACACAGGTGAAAATGGCAATTAAAGGTGAATTTCCCACACCTGTGGCTTTTCAAATTTCAATTAAGTGCCTGTGTATAAATAGTCAATGTGTTTGTTAGCTCTCACGTGGATGCACTGAGCAGGCTAGATATTGAGCCATGGGGAGCAGAAAAGAACTGTCAAAAGACCTGCGTACCAAGGTAATGGAACTTTATAAATGGGAAAGGATATAAAAAGATATCCAAAGCCTAGCAAATGCCAGTCAGTGCTGTTCAATCACTTATTAAGAAGTAGAAAATTCAGGGATCTCTTGATACCAAGCCAAGGTCAAGTAGACCAAGAAAGATTTCAGCCAAAACTGCCAGAAGAATTTTTCAGGATACAAAGAAAAACCCACAGGTAACCTCAGGAGAAATACAGGCTGCTCTGGAAAAAGACGGTGTGATTGTTTCAAGGAGCACAATACGATACGATATTTGTGTGAACTATAGTGAACAGAATACCATCCCCACTGTGAAGCATGGTGGTGGCTCATTGATGTTTTGGGGGTGTTTGAGCTCTAAAGGCACGGGGAATCTTGTGAAAATTGATGGCAAGATGAATGCAGCATGTTAACACAAAATACTGGCAGGCAATTTGCATTCTTCTGCACGAAAGCTGCGCATGGGACACTCTTGGACTTTCCAGCATGACAATGACCCTAAGCACAAGGCCAAGTTGACCCTCCAGTGGTTACAGCAGAAACAGGTGAAGGGTCTGGAGTGACCATCACAGTCTCCTGACCTTAATATTATCGAGCCTATCTGGGGGATCTTAAACATGCGGTTCATGCAAGACCACCAAAGACTGCATGACCTGGAGGCATTTTGCCAAGACGAATGGGCAGCTATACCACCTGCAAGAATTCAGGGCCTCATAGACAACTATTACAAAAGACTGCATGCTGTCATTGATGCTAAAGGGGGCAATACAAAGTATTAAGAACTAAGGGTAGGCAGACATTTGAACACTTTTTTCTTTGTTGCCATGTTTTATGATACTGCCACTCTGTTATGACCTACAGTTGAATGTGAATCCCATAAGAAATAAATGACGTGTTTTGCATGCTCACTCATGTCTTCTTTACAAATGGTACATATATTGATACTTATATTATCAATTCTCCAAGGGTATGCAAACTTTTGAGGCACAACTGTTTGTCAGGTTGATACAGCAGTGGGTTATACTGTATATTGTTCACATGCATCCCAATCCAATTACATTTCATTAATCTCATCTCAACCCTAAGAGCTGACCCTGAAAACAATGACAGGGGCACACACCTTAATAATGGTTAAGCCCTCAATACCTGATCCACCACTAGATATTCCCCCATCCCAGGCAGAGATAGGTATTCGACTCTGTACACTTTTGTCAGCCACATTAGCCTAATATCCACAAGTGAAATCCCTCTGCACATTAAGTGTTTTGAACTCTTTTGTGTAACAGATGGCAGTGGAAATTATTTGTATTGACCATATATGAGATCAATAGAGATAAATGCATCTCTGTAATCCACCACACATTTCCCATTTGTTATTAAATATTATAGCAATCAAAAAATTTTATTTGTGGGCTACAGTTTTCAGTCTTGCTGAAGCAAGCATTATCATAATCTGCATTGTCAATGTGAGCAGAACATTGTTCTCAACATTTTGGCTGAGTCCAAATGGATGGACAAAAGTTGACGTCATTTTTTTGTTTAGCCGATGTCAATCTTGTTGGGTCATTGGGTTTGTGTGCTGCTTTGAGAGTTGAAAGTGCACCTTGAAGGATGTCACTTGTAAAGCAATTTAACAATAAGGTATATCTTTAAAGACTGTCTGCTGGGTAATAACACTGTAAATCCTGCTCAGTAAGAGCGTTATCACCACTTAGCCACTGGACCACAGCTACATTATTAATTTTCTTTTCACTCATGTATTTCTCTGATTCATTTAAGATCCTAAGAAGGAACAAATAGAGACACTGAGGGATGGGGAATAGCCAACCGGCCATATGAAGGATTCTTTGGGGTTGTCAATTTGTACTGTCACAGATCTAATTCAATTCAAATCTAATAGAATTGAACAAAAATATATCCCAAGGGCAAATTGCAATAACTATCAATTCTATCGAATAAAGTTCATATGCAGGCTTTTTTGATTTTATAAATACTTCTCCCAACTGAATTGTCTTTCTCCCTAGTCCAATTTCATTTCATCCAATTGTGTCTATGATCCTGTCACGTCACAACCACAGGTTCAGGAGATTTGATGATAGAAACAAGCCTGTCTTGTGGTCATCTGCACCAAGCAATTGTTTCATACCAAACTGCTCATTCAACCAAGAAATTATGAGAAACATCTATTTTTTGAATGGTTACAAAAAGAATCACCATCTTTTACACTTGTTGATGGATTTGACATTTCAAAAAAGTATATTATTGTTAATCACCACTCCAGACTGTATTATCTTGAAATCATTATTGAAATTATGCTTTTTATGGTCAGCACTACATCTTGATTTGGAGTTCACAACTGTACTTTAATAGGTCCAGTTTTTCAGGGAGTGAAAAAAAGAGTGGAATAAGAGCTGGTAAAAAAAACTTTGCTTCTCCTAAAAAATCCATCTGTCAATTTGATTATACTGCTGCCCTTCATTTAATACTTTGTTTGTCAAGCTGTCATCTCTGTGATTGAAACCAAGAAATTTAATAGCATGGTTTTATTAGAATTAGAAAAACTTTCTTGTCCACTCAATGTGGAAATTGTGCCTGTGGCATCACCATATACAAATAGACATTAAACACTATCATGAGCCCATAATGCTTGATTAGAAAAAAAACATAATGCTCCTTGCACTTGGACCAGTGATTTACTTCTAGCCCCCTCTATAGTATTGTGAAGTACATTATATTATAGATGAAGAGCATGATGATGCAGGAGTCTGCTCTGTTTTCTCTCTGTCATCCGTGGGGGATATGCTTGCCAGACATCCTCCCTCTACTCCTCTCAGTTTAGGTCTTATCTCCACTCTTATTCCCTATAAAATGAGTTATGCTTTGCCTGACCTTGGCTTTGTGAGTTGTCTCTTGTTCCCCATCGTTGTGGCATGTATGTGGGTGCTTCATTATCCAAAACATCAGTAGTAGGCTACACTGTCCAGCACATAGCAAAACAGATTCACTCCATAGATCAAATAGCACAGATAAAATAGAGATGAATGAAATGCACAGGCAGCAGTAGTAAATGCATTTCAGCGCAGTAAGGTAGAATAGCAAATATGGATCTGATTGAACAGAAGCGAGGTAGCAGATCAGCAGATCAGTTAGCTAGATATACAAAGCAGAATGAAGGGACAGATGGGATCTGCTAATTTGGGTAAGAGAAGACAGGCTTTTTGAGCACAAAACTTTATAGCCACCCAGTGTGGCTAGACAGAAAAACTGATTAGACACCTATGGATTTGACTGGATATTAAGATAATGCTTTCAGATTTCAGGTTTTATGTGTTTTATGTACACTGTGTACAGTAGATGGCGTCTGTGTTGTGGGAGTGTGTGCTTAGACTGCCCTCTATAGATGGTTATGTATTATTACAATATTGCAGGAAATGTTGACGCTCCGCAGGGAGTTCATCAGTCTTTAAAGCATTTGATGTTGATCAAGGTCTTTTTACAGAATGAGGGATGGGGATTTATTTGTTGTGGAGATACCATGAGTCATCCTAGAAGTACATGTGTGTATGCACACTTTGTAACATCTCTGTAATTTGTAACTTAGTGGCCTACTTCAGTCAAAAACATGATTTTACTGTTTTCCTCATCATATTTTAATGCTATGATGTTAAGTATAAGTGGAATTGTGAACAATTAGACAATGCCCTTTTTGTGTAAAACATTTAGGTGGGATGGTACTTTTAGCCAACTGATTGGTGTCACATGGATGATTTGATTATAAATCCATGATCGTTCATCTTGGGAAGAGGGTAGGCTCTGAGACAATCCTGTCAGCCAATCATATCTACGTACATAAATATCTTTACGTTTGTTTACTAACGCCCACACAATCAGACTGAACAAATTATAGGCTGAAAGAGGATGAAGGAAATACATCCTAAAATATATTTTGAAGTTGTATTAAAAAAAATAATAAACACTGTGATTTATTAGACACTAAGTGATGATATAAAAATCTAATTATAAAGACTGCATTTTTCATTCTGTGCACTGTATTGGAGGCTTGTGTTGCAAATCAGCTGCCTTCTGTTTTCTCTCTTTTCTTTCTCTCTTATTTAATAATCTTGTTCTCTCTGCCTCTCTCTCCCCCTCTCTTTCTATTTTGTACTGTCTTTTTCTGTCTTTCTCTCCCGATCTTTCACTTTCTCAACACTTTTTTCCTGTGGAAAGAGGTGCTGTCTCTCCTGACAAAAATAGAATAAAAAATCTCTGTCACTATCACAAAGTGAGACCTACAGTCTATCTAATTACAATTTTGACGTCTATTCCAATCATTTGATTTTATTAGATGATTAAACGTTATTTCTGTAAAATATTAATCGGTTCAGTATATTGCTATATTATATTGAATATATTGGGTGTCTTTGTCGATATCTATGTCTAGTTATATCTGAGAACTGAGGATCTACAAGAGTTGAGATTTTTTCTGACTGCCTGAATATACTGATCTGCCCCTGGCTGAGGCTCTCATTTAATGTGGCTTGAAAACGGGGAGGGGCGGAGGGCTAGAGAGGCTTGGTATTGGATGGAATACAAAAAGGGGATGGATCAGGAAAGGTGGGGTGGGGTGAGGAGTGGGGTGAGGAGAATAGATCATCTATCTTTCCCAATCTGTCTCTCTTTTTGTGTTTCCACCTAAAGGGTGGAGAAGTGTGAGAGGAAGAGGAAAAAAATAGAAAAAGGAGAGAGAGATAGCATCATGTCAGGACTCAGTTGTTTCTACACTCATTATACCTTTCACTTGGACGCTGTCCAGAAAAAAGGAGCAGCAGCGTGTGAGGGTACGGTTTCCCCTCCCCTGTGGGAAACAGAGAGCGCGGCTCCTGCCCAGGAAACACACACACCCAAAGCACACACACCCTCACATGTGTGCTGCATAGAGGACTGAAGGACTGAAGGAGATGCACCATGAAGGTGAGCTCTACTCACTCACAGAGTGCCAAATACTTTGAAGAGGAAGTCAACATTTTACTGTATGTCAGCAGATACTGTCTTGTTACCCTGGGCACGGTGCCAGCAGCCTTGTCATCTTTTATCTCACATTCGTGTGTCAGCTTACAATGGACAGTGTGGCTTTGTTGTAGCTGTCCACTAGACTTTAAAATTTGTGTGTGCCTTTGCCTGCACACAGTATATTTCTCTGAGCTTGTAATACTAAAATATACTTATCTGAGAGTTGATTGATTGTTTCACACCTCAGTGGAATGTAACCGTATGTTCTGCTTGCCTTTAATTACATCCAGGTGGTTTGCTGGCAGACGGTCAATGCACAATGTCTGTAGTAATTGTGTGAAATAGAGCGAGAGTTATGGTTGGCATTGTTTTGGAGGAATGTGCTGGTGTAGCAGACGGCGATCCCACTCCTCAACCTGCACTGTTCCTACTCGCACAGGCAAGCGATTAGCTTTCTGTGTCACGACTGGGTAAGATGTATCAGGAGGGTGGTCATGTGTGGTTGCGAGGCAGACGTCCTGGGCTTGAGCCTTTTCATGAGCGCATTGAGGAGGAAGCGATATTCACTAACAACCAACTTGACATCTACTTCACTGAGTTTTAGTTGTTTGTTTTCAATGGAGTGGGGACTGGGATGAGCTGTATATGCTATGTGTTGCTGTGGTAATGGGTTGTTTGTTTGAGGATGAAGTAAAACAATCTGAACCTTTATTCCATAAGTGGTAACAGCTTCTGTTAAGGGTACATGAACTAGCATTCACGAATACAGTAGTTAAAGCTGCACTAGGTAGGATTTTTTCAGGAAAAAAACAATTTTTTTGTCCCCTACAAACATCTTGTGTAAGCTAATGAGGCCCTCTAAGAGTTGTTTGGCAACACAGACAGGTCAGTGCCAGTGGAATGTTCAATTTATAATTTTTGGAGAATGCCGCTACTTTCCAGCCAATTCTGTTCCAGCAATTCCATTCCAGCCAATAACCTTCTGTGAGACAGGCCTTCCAGCCAATCACCTTCGGTGAGGTAGGCCTTCCTTCTTGGCGTGTTTTGTCGACGTACATTTTACCTGGATGATATATATAGCATAAATACGCTATAGGGAGTGAAGTTCACTTACTGTAATAAACTATAATGACAGCTAGAGACCAGGACGACAAACTGCCAATTCCTCCCTTGTCTACTACAGCATACACTACGAAAACTGCAAAGAAATGAAAAAAGACTTAGACTAGCTCTCTATAGCTAGCAATCAGGAACCCTAAGCTAATGTTAGCAAGGATAAGAAGAACGTCGAACTCTGGGTTATCGCTTTTTTTGGAACAAGTAATTCTATTTTTCATATTATTATTTGGAACTTCATTCTTTATCGGGCTGTGGTGCGGAACTGCTTTCTGACCAGTGAGTAATAGCAAAATGCTGTAATTCTTTTTTTACTAAAAAAAACCTAGTGCAGTTTCAACATGAACAAATGATGGACAAAGACATAAATAAACCATTAATAGTGATAACCCTTACTTTATTAATGATTTACAAATGCATTAACTAACAATGTGTACTGAAATTTGTTAATGTTGATACAGGACATCCATTAATGTAGCTGGTTGTTTGCATGAACAATAGGCTAAGTAATATTAACTATTCATAAGATAATCACACATTTGAATACATTATTAATAAAGTAGGCTAGTTAAGGATAGTTTAACATGATTAATTTATATGAACTAATGGAGAAGTATCAGTTGTAAATAGTCTAGACCTACCAATGGGTCATTAGTTATTCATTGTTAAGATAGGATAATTTATCACTTTACTTAGGGGGACACAAAAATTAACTAATAGTGAAGTATCAGTTATTAATGGTTTATGGCAACTGTACCAATGAGTCATTAGATAGTCATTGTTAATGTAGGATAATTCCTCACTTTACGTAAGAGGATACAATATAATTAACTAATAGTGAAGTATCAGTTATTAATGATTTATAGCTACCAATGGGTCATTAGTTTGTCATTGTTAAGGTAGGATAATTCATCACTTAAGAGGAAACAAAATAATTACCTAATAGTGAGCTATCAGTTATTAATGCTTTATTCCAGCAAAATGATTATGAAACTATTGATTTGGTGTTAAGGATTAATGCTGTATTGCTAGTTAGAATATTAGTGTTAGCACATGATCCTCCCTTCAAGAATGACAGGATTAACTAAAAGTGTATAAAGATTATTTGTAAGACAGCCACTCTGGACATATGGACATCTTCTCATGGAGGTTGAAGGAAGAGTGGAGAAGTGGAAGTGGAAACTATGCAAGAAATAAACAGTCACATCAATCAATTAATCAATCAAATTTAATTTTGTCAAGCTCTTTTTACATCAGTTATCACGAAGTGCTTATACAGTAGTTATTTTGTACATATCTGTAAAATACATTCATGTTCAGCTAGTGCAGTAAAATCTAGTAAAAAGGATGAGACAATTGCAAATTACCTGGCTTCATGTTTACTCGAAAAGGACATGGCTGAGCAAGCTAGCAAAGTGCTAACCAAAACTAACAAACACTTCACTTGAGCCAGAATACAGCTAACTGGAGCCAGCTAATAAAGAACAGAAGCCGGCTAACGGGAACTAGCTTACCGCTAAACCTTACAGTGCAAACAGTTGCAACGTTCAATTATATACACCCTTGGGATATATTGTCAGGAGTGTTGTTTTCGAAAATAAAAATGTTTAGGAGTACAGTAACAAATTCATTTTTTTCCCAAAGGAATGCACCACCATCATGGTATTTTACATGTGTTTTTTGTCTAGTTCAGAGTAATAAAATAACAATGCTTTCCCAACCCTCTACATACACTCAAACTTATCAAGTTATCAAACTGTATCGACATTTCCACTGTACTTTCGCACTGGCCAACGGTAATAATTGTCCCTCAATGACACAACCTTTGAGAACTGACATATTCACTGTATGTAATTAATCCCCATTACAAAGAAATGATACATAACCCCAAATATGACCAAACATTATGTCACACCTATTTGAAGAAGCAAGTAGCCACTGCTAGACCAGACAATACATATGAATAAGGTTTAACTATCATTATCTAGCCAACCTAATTAATAATGGTTACTACACAGTAATCATATAAAAAAAATTGGATTATTTTATGAATAATTTATATTACTTAACCTATTGTTCAAGCTAAATACTAGCTACATGAAAGCATGTACTGTATCAACATAAAGAAATTGCAGTACAAACTGTTCCTGCAAAAAACGACATGTGTTTATATCCTGTGTCAACATGAACAAACTACAGTACACATTGTTAGTTAATGCATTTGTAAATCATTAATAAAGTGAGGGTTATTGTTATTAACCATTTGTTTTTGTCTTTGTTCATCATCTGTCCATATTAACTACTGTATTCGTTCATCTACCCTTATCGGAAAGTGTTACCCAATAAGCACATATGCACATACTCAAAATCGTACTCGATGTAATTGGCTGTTAGTAGTAGACAGTATATTTAGATAGAACGCACAGAAGGTTGACGTACAATTATTTGCAATGGATGGTGAGCTTATTAGGTAATGGGATATGTGCAGAGGTTAAACTGGTATTTGTGAAGTAGGGGAGGCCTACTTTTTGCTTTCCAGTTGTGTCTAAATTGCTCAGCTCTCCACAGGTGTCATTTGGACCAGCTCTACTCCTGCTGCCTCCCGCCCAATTTAACCCCTGGATATGTGTCTATATTATATTCCATGCATCGATTTACAATAGATTTACAAGATGCCACAAGTTGTACCTCTTTGTGATGGCTCTGATGTTGTCCTCCCACCTGAGATTGTGAAAGTTGGATGGATCCTAGGAATATTAATGATTCAGCCGAACTAACAGCCTAGACTTAAACTCAAGGGTTGAGGTCGGGGCCGTTTCCTGAAGTCAACAACCTCCTCCACTTTGTCTGCGTTAAAATCCAGATTATTTTCGCTGTACTAGGCCACAAGTCTCCAACCTCTCCACAGTACATGGACTCATCGTGATCTAGTTCTGAGGGATCAGAGTCCAGATGGGGTGCATACCCATTTTCACGTGTTGCACACCGTTTGTCGGGATGTTTAACCGGGAGGGCTTATCTTGTAGTAGTTCTATGATGTTTATTATGAACAAGCAATATCCTTGCATACATCTTTGGTTTGGTTGTGTGCTGGAGGATGTAGTGGAGGCCTATATGAAGTTTGTGTTGTGAAGTTGAATATCGCTAAATGTAATGATGTAATGATACTATAACATGAAACACATTTTTGTTGAATTCTAAACATTATTTCTCAGCTACCAAGGTGATACTGTTGGTAGCTGAATTTGGGAATGCTGTTGTTGTACATATTTGGCAAATATTTGTGTAACTTTTTGTGATACAAGTCCTTTTGTCACCAATCGTATTGTAGTGAAATTGCTGACAACACTTCTTAGATGCTGTGGATTGTGAAGCTGATGATGTTTGACCAAGAATATAGGTATACATTCCTGAAGAATTTTTAGTTTAGATCCTTTTTGACATCATTATCTTTGGGGGTGTCAGAGCTCACTTAGCAGTTAGGAAAGGTGCAAAGTGCAGCAACTAACACTCACATTACCCGTCAGTCTTTCAGCCCTGCTGTTCTAAACAACATCTGACAACTGCTAGGACCAGAAAAACACTGACTGACCTACAAATCTGCCTGTGGGGAAATGAGTGGTCCTTTCTGACTTCCACCAAGCGTCTCTACATGTACATGCACACACAAACACACATACTTTGTTTTTCTATCCTTCGGGGGACCAAAAAACGATTACACAAACACATGCACAGAACAAACAAAAGTAATTGAGCAGAAAGTCTATAGGATAAGGGAGACAAAAGCACTTGAAGTGGTACCAATTTAAACCACTAGCTCACCTGTGTGTCCTCAGGAATATTTTGCCTGAAAAGAAACTGAATTAGTCCCCTGCACTATTGACTCCTATGGTGTAAATATAGATGATGTCAAAATGATGGGGGTGCTCTGCAAAACAAAGTCATTAGCAATTACATAATCACTAACCAATCAAAGACATAAACTGTTGACTTACCCATGTATTCTAGCACTGGGACCAATGAGAATGTCTGCATAGTCTTTGCGATCTGTAAATTACTTTGGAGGAACTCATCTGCAACTCTGTGTGGAGGAGAAACTTAAGTCGGAGTTTAGTAGCGGTTGGTTGGATAAAGGAGTTTGTGTAGCCACTTGCCAGGCAAAGGTAAAGAAGTATATGCAGTATGTTTGTATACGGGTAGAGAGACACAGGTAACGGACAACGGACGAGTGTTCAGTGTCCTGGTAGGCATTTATTAACAGAAATCACAGATGCAGGGGAAAATCTCAACAGAATATGCAAAAAAAATGTTTTTTTAATCTAAAATAAAAATGTATTTTGATTTGCTTAGCACCTTTTTGGTTACTATTTGATTCCATATGTGTTATTTCATAGATTTGATGTCTTCACTATTATTCCACAATTAACCCTTGAATGAGTAGGTGTGTCAAAACCTTTGCCTGGTACTGTAAATATGTGTATACACACAGTATCTCTCAGTATTCAACCCTGTTGGCCTTTCGACTTTATATTGTATTACAATATTAAATCAAAATGGATTTTATTAGGAGGTGATTGATGGAGTAAAGTGGTTGTCCTTCTGGCAGGTTTTCCTACAGTGGATATAAAAAGTCTACACACCCCTGTTAAAATTCCAGGTTTTTGTGATGTAAAAGAATGAGACAAAGATAAATCATGTCAGAACTTTTTCCACTTTTAATGTGACCTATAATGTGAACAATTCAATTGAAAACAAACTGAAATCTTCGAGGGGGAAAATGAAAAATAAAAACCTTACAATAACCTGGTTGCATAAGTGTGCACACCCTCTTATAACTGGGGATGTGGCTGTGTCCAGAATTAACCAATCACATTCAAACTCATGTTAAATAGAAGTCATTACACACCTGCCATCATTTAAAGTGACTCTGATTAATCACAAATAAAGTTCAGCTGTTCTAGTAGGATTTTCCTGACATTTTCTTAGTTGCATCTCAGAGCAAAAACCATGGTCCGCAGAGAGCACTTAGCAGTTTTTATAACTTTCCCTGGCCTTGACACAATCCTCTTATAACTTTCAGTGCTTTAGCAATTTTTATATAAACTTCCATGTTTTTGTTCTGACATGAACTTGAAGTGTGGGATCTTATGTAGACAAGAAGGTGTCTTTCTAAATCATATCCAGTAAATTGAATTCACCACAGATTGATACCAATCAAGTTCTACAGAAATCTCAACAATGATCCAATAACACAAGGTGCTTCTGAACTCAATTTGGTAGTATCTAAATACTTATGTACATTAAATATTTCATTTTTCCATTTTTAATAAATTGGCTCATATTTCTTAAAACTTGTTTTCACTTAATAGGGCATTGTGGGTCGACTGATGTCTAAAAAACTTTTGAATCAATTATAAATGATGTAAATAACACAATAAAATGTGGAGAAAGCGAAAGGGTCTAAATACTGTCCAAACACGCTGTATATAAATTGTATATACAAAAACAAATTTGGCTATTTTCACATGTATCCTAAAATATATCACAAATAAATATTGTAGATATTGCTGTTTCTTTTTATACATGCTGATTAATTTGATGTGTTTAACATCAGATCAAACTCTGTTCTTTATTTTTTTTATGTTGCCTGCCAGTACTTTTTGAAATAGCAAAACTATGACTTTGTCAATGGACAGGCTGTCAAAAAATAGCCTTACATTTTGCAATTGTAGTTTTAGTTCGGAAGAAAACAGTGATGACATGTTTTTTTGGTTCTTTTTTAACTTGATGATGCAACATTTCTTTGTCTACAAGACAAGGCACCAAGGGCCAGCACTTTCATAGGGTTAAGGATTGGTGGGATCATTTCAGCATAGTTTTGCTATTTAGGGCTTTCTGTCCCTAATGATGACATGAGTAACACTGTATGTTAGTCTCACACACTGACAGATAGTGTTTGTTTTGCATGAGCGTGTGTGGGAAGCCTACTGAAAATCCAATATTGTTTTCCCAAACTTTACGTTGTGAGACAGTTCCCTCTGCAGAACTGCTTTGATAAATACAATTTTAGAGATTAGACTAATTCTGCTGACTGCAGCAATATGGAGGCACATTAGTTTTGAGTAGTATGTGAGCAAATATGCCACTCCAATGTATGTAACCCTCTTATTCAATAGCAGAACTTTGACTGCACAAAAGTTCTTTAAATTGTTAAATTACTAAAAACGTTTCTTGAAATCCATACTTTAAAAAATACAGAAAATGCTATTGAAAAATGTAATGTACACGTGAAATCTAAATACGTTTATTATATAATTCTTGACCAGTGAATGCATTTCAAAAACATTTTGAATTGTATGTTAAATAAATTATGAGATGCAAAGAAAATACATTGTTTGACAGTTGATTTTTTTTATTTCGTAAAATTTATTTTAAATGTTGTTTGTCTGTAAGACAACTAACACAGGGTGATGAACCCTACCCTCCTTTTCCCAAGAAAATTAGGTCACACAGAGCTCTGGAGATCATATATCACAGGAATTGAATAAGCGGAAGGGCTGATCACAGATCAGTCATTGTCAGGAGCTCTGAGGTCTCTGTGAGACTATGGCTGTGGAAGCTTGAGGAAGGAAAGGAACTGGGACAGTAACAGTTCTACCCTCCCTGGCTGGGCCACTGACACTGCTGCGTGGGGAGACACATCATTGATCATCCCCTCCAAGCGAGCCCTTAACTGGACTAAACTAATGGTGCTCTTCCAAAGATAATAAGATCTCATCTGATTTATAAAAACGTGAATTACTGTTAGTTCCTTCATTACATTAGATTCAAGGGGAAAGGGAAATGAGGTTGCATGGTTGTGGCTTCAAACTGATTCATTTAACAAATATTCTTCCTGTTTCTTCATCCGGCTCCCTTTCATTCCAATTATTTTGTAACAGAAATACAAATCCATGAGCACACACACACACACACACACAAACACACACACACACAGACACACACACACACACACACACACAGCAATAGACACAAACATACACTTCCCTAAAGCTTAAGTGAGAGGCAGAATCTGTGCAAGAAGTTTGTATTTATCAAACTATCACTGGCGGAACCATCGGTGTGGCACTCCTGCCACCCCAGTTGTCAGGAGTATCTGCTATAACATATTAATATTTAATTTTGTTGAGTTGTATTATATTTTTTCTACTTTCGTTGTAAATCTGTATGGTAACCCGTTCCAATATCTTTGAGTCCCCCCTTCCCTGTAAAATGGTTAAGTCCCAGAGCCCCCCCCCCCCCGGGCGTCGGTTCATGTCATGTTACTCCTAGCAACTCCTAGCAACTCCTAGCAAACTCCTAGCAAATGAATCTTGCATTTGCAGCAGCCATTTATTATAGTTAAAATATATCTGATATCTTCTACTAGCTAATGTAATGCAATCGTTAATATTAAGGTTCGCTAATTAGTTGTAAAATGATGCCTTTTCTTATCTAAGAATGTTATCATGGTTCACAGATTTATCATTAAAGATGTATGTATATTCAGCCTGTGTTAAGCAATGGACATAGTGGTCCTAGCCTCAACAAAGGTGTGTGACGTCACTTGGAATCTGTTTTCCTTATACTGTATGAACAGAATGTTAGCTTTAAATGTTGCCGATTTGTTAAATTATTGTACCTTTTGTATAGCTCAAAAGGTTGGAACAGTGTCAAGATCAATAACGTGTGTTGCGAAGCAGAAGGCCGCGGGTTCGAGCCCAGTGTGCGCCCCACCATGGGAGCTGACCGACAGCGGAGGAAGCATAACTGCTAACCATGTTACAACGAGCTATACAAAAGCTTAAACATTTGGAAGATTGTCATAAAGGCTTTAACGTGTGTTACGAAGCAGAGGACCGCGTGTTAGAGTCTATTGCGGGCACTGGCAAGACCACCGAGATGGCAAGGGGTGGCAACTAAAAATATTTCTTGCCACCATAATTGTCAGGAGTGTCTCCTGTAATATATTAATATTAATTATTAATTTTATATAAAATTAATATATTAATTTTGTTGAATAGTATTATATTTTTTCTACTTTCGTTGTTAATCTCTATGGTAACCTGTTCCGATATCTTTGAGTCCCCCCTTCCCCGTAAAATGGTTGAGTCCCGGAGTCCTTCTGCTCCTATCACCGTGCTGCTCCCCCTCCCTTCCAGTGAAAACACCGGGCGTCGGTGCTTGGTGTTCTATGCAACTGAGCAGTCAGGATTGCGCTAGACTAGCCTAGCAGTAATGAAAGAAGGTACTGCTGCACATGTTTACTAAATATACGATACGAAATTTAATCTTACAATCTTGCATTAACAGCAGTCATTTATTATTGTTTAGATATGTCTGATATCTACTAGCTAATGTAATGCAATCGTCAATGTTATTGGTAAAGTTAGCATATTTGCAGATGAAGTAGGTTGCCATCATTGCCATGTAATGCTTGTCCTGATGGCTTCCAAAGTGGCATTTAATAATGTTGAAATGTTGATGTAGCTTGCTATGGATAATTAAATGGTTAATTTTATCTGTGGAGAAAGTTAAGGTGTATCTACAATAATTCTAAATTAGACATCTCTGGACATCTATATAACATCAACAAAATGTGATGTGTGGTCATGTGATTAACAGTTGTAATTTAAATTTTGTCAGTATATTAAATTGCTACTCTACAACCTCAGTAGCCTATATTCAGCGTTTGTGTATTTCAAGTAAGGCATTTATTTTCAGGATACATTGATCTGTGCTTCTGCACTTGGCAGAATAATATAAACAATGTGTCCAAGTAAAATACTGCATCTTTTCCCTCAGTTTGTAAGTTGCATATATAATACTTAGGGAACTCCCAACACTCAGTGATTTTGCACACTCGAAAGACTCCACATAAACATCAAAGTGTAGAAGTGTATGATATTTATTAGCAAGACATTACATTGTCCATTTTCAGTAGCTGGATTTGTATAAGTGGACATTACCAACAATAGAATGACATGCCTCCTTTGAATACATTTGCCACCCTTCTGCCAACCCATGTAAAATTTTCTGACCAAAAGAAGTTTAACAAATCCCATCATCATTAAAGAATTTACTTAATACATAATACACAATTGAAAACACCATCTGTTGGCAATCACATTCCGGTACGTGTTGTCTTACGTGTTCTCCGATGATACTGTGATTCTAAAGTCTGTGCCTCCTCGCCTGCTTGCGTGCAGCTTCATTAAAATGTCTGTCCTGTTCTCAGAAACATCACAGCAAGGTTTCAACAATGGGACAAGGCAGAAACGTGTCATATTGGTGTGGTCTCTAAGAGGTGCATTGTCACTTAATCACACATTAAATTCTCCTAAAGGCACTCTGATCATTCCTGTCTGAAACTTGATATCACAAGTCTTAGTACTGATGCTATGAATTGGAAGGTGCTGCAAATGTCCTTGAAATATCAATAACAATGGGTTGGTTTTATTTTTCTTCTAACAATACTACTTAATCGTCAAAAATAATTCCTTTGATTTGGAGAGGTTCATGTAACACTATAACTGGTGTCCTTGTTTCTTTTATGAGCTGTCTTTTTCTTTCTAAATTCTCCCAGCGTTGCATTTTTACAGTGGACTCTTCCTCGGCTGTGGTCCTATTTCTGATGGTCATATACACAGGATACTTGACACGAACAACCACACAATAAAATTCTTGGTTGTAGTTTCCTGCTTGATGAGTTGACACTAACCTTTCCCCCGATACCCAATCCAACAATTATCGATTGTTATCATAATGTTTCAAATTTAAAGTAGATCTACTATAAAAATGAGGTACTTTATTTCTTCAACTATTCATAATACCTGGAGTTATAGAATCCAATGAAATGATTATATTCAACATAAAAAACCCAGCTTGAAACCAAAATACTAAATAATGAAGTCCCATTTGTGTCAGGAATCTCTCCTGAAGACAAGGGATGCCTTAATTAATGAATGAGTTAAGCCAGTGGCTTGTCAAGAGGTAAAAACGCCCATTCACCCATTCCTATTGGCAAAGCTTTAAATAAAGTTATTTCGCTTGCAGAGTGTGTCTGAGACTGCCTCAAGTATTTTTGTGGCACAGGGCAGTATTATGGACTTCACACCCCCTCTAAACCAGAGACCAATTCAATTCCTGCTGATTCAGCAGTTGAGATCTACAGAGAGAAGCTCCAACAGAGAGTGGATAGTGACATGCCCATGGCAATATGATACTCTACAGATATGGAGAGTAAGCAGAGACAGGAAGCAGGAAGAAGTATTAACAGAAGTGCATGAGTCGTCCAAAAATATATTACTTTAAATTGAGAATGGTGAAGGGCCTTCAGCATTTGACAATACAGGTATTTCTGCCAGCTTACTTGGTTGCTTCTTAAAGTATTTGTGACTTTTGTATTTTGACAGGCAGCAGAGGTCCTTGACAAAGTTAGTGGGTAATTGGTCACTTGTCTGGGGAAAATGTCTGGCTTTTTGGTCAGTGCAGCATTTCTGACATTCCCATGGTGTTGTGCCTGTCATAGTCTCCATTGTGCACCAGTTGCCCTGTGGTCATAAAAGTTCCAGACTAAGCCTTCCCAGAGATTGGAAGGGTCCCAGGGTTTAGGTGGTGAGTCTGCTCCCACCTGGCATTAGAAGTGTCCTGAACCTCAGCTCTAATGTCACTCTAATGGAGGCATAATTGACTTATTGATCAGGAGGGAGGGACCTGGATGCGATCAATGGGCTGAGCTGCCTGCAAGGCTGAAAAAGGCTCCCAACACTTCATTTGACAATAGATGCAAACCTTCCAAGCTACCAGCCCGAGGGAGTGAGAGAGAGAGTGAACACATTTACTTTTCTCATTAAAACATCTACGTTTCTCAGGGTATGGCTTTATTTTTTTATTTTTTGTTGATTACATATTAAACTAATTATATTGCTGTAGCAACAATGTGGACAGATTATATAACCCTGTTTCCAAAAAAGTTGGGACGCTGCCTAAAATGCAAATAAAAACAGAATATGTAATGATGTGCAAATCATTTATTCCTATATGTAATTGAAAAAAGTGCAAAGACAGCATATCACGTGTTGAAACTAAAAACTTTTATTGTCTTTGGAAAAATACATGCCCATTTTGAGTTTGATGCCAGCAACACATTTCAAAGAAGTTGGAACAGGCATGTTGACCACTGTGTTGCATAACCTCTTCTTTTAACAATACTCTGTAAGCATTTGGGAACTGAAGAGACCAATTGCTGTAGTTTTGAAACTGGAATGTTGTCCCATTCTTCCTTGATATAGGACAATGGTTTTATGTAGACAATGGTTTTAGGAAGTGTTCCTGAGCCCATGCAGTGATTTTCACTACAGAATCGTGTCTGTTTTTAAATGCAGTGCCGCCTGATGGCCCGAAGATCACGGCCATCCATTATTGGTTTTCGGCCTTGTCCCTTGCGTACAGAGATTTCTCTGGATTCTCTGAATCTTTTAATGATGTTGTGTACTGTAGACGAAGAGATCCCCAAGCTCTTTGCAATTTTATGTTATGATACGTTATTCTTGATTTGTGGCTCTATTTGCCCATGCAGTCTTTCACAGAGTGGTGAACCCCTCCCCATCCTCAATTCTGACAGGCCCATCCTCTCTGGAATGATCTTTTAATACCCAATTATGTTATTATGTTATCATTGCATTCTGTTTTTCTGTACATTTTACTCAGCATCCCAACTTTTTGGGAAACAGGGTTGTATTTTGAACAATATTTTACCATCTCTGTTTTAGTTTTCACTATTTCCAGTGACATTTTCTCATCTCTTGTTTCTGTGGTTACCACTAAGATTCACTGGGTGCTCATATAGAAAGCAAGATGTAATGATGCATAATTTCACATTTACATTCGTATTTTCAAGAGCAACTTGACGTTAGTTGATTCAACTTAAGATTGCTAGGTTGGATAACCTCAAGTCAGTGCTAGAAGGAAAAAACATACAAATCTCAAGCATTAGCTCATGAAAGTATGAGCTAATGAACATTGCGGGATGTGCAGATATTTTAGATGATCTTTAACACGGTAGGGTTTCAGGAGATTTCAGGAGCAGGAAGGGAAAGGGAAGTCAGTCCATCATTGGGGTTTCAGGACAGAGAATAGTTTTGATCAGTTTCTAATTGAAGGAAGTAATAATAATGCTTAAGGAAAAACATATCCATTATTCTCCCCTTTTCATCTTTCCTGTACGGACTTTCCCAATGCTGTTCTTTTCCTCATTTCATTCTGCTGAGTGTAAATCTTTGTGGGTCTGCTGTGCTCCAAAGCAAACATCAGCATTTGTCTGCCCTTTCTGTGTAAAGGCGGTAAATGGAAAAGTCAGGGAAAAGGTCTCAAACTTCCGCGAAAGACCCCCACGATGATCCACAGAACTGCCTGACTGGCACAGACAAAGTGATGCACCACAGATTTAATGATTCATGGGTATTAAATACTATGGATGGTTTGTCACAATTATTAGTATTCTAACCTTGTTTTACATTTGTGATGTTAATGTTCCTTAGGAGATTCCCAAAAGATCCACTCTGGTGAAAACTCAGGTTGGTGCACCCGACCATGTTTTCATCAAGGAAACATTGAGGTAAACAATAGAAAGACAGAAAGAGTGGAAACACCCAACACTGTTTTTTGTGGTTAGTAGATGGGTGCCAAAAAACAATGAGAGACAGGAAACCCCTCATACCGTCAAAGTCATCGGCAGATCTAACTCCCTCCCAGCCCAGACATAAATTAAATACCATTTGGCAAGCCACATTTACCTGTAACATGTTAGAATGCAAGCTGGAGTCTGGTCCTCTGGGAAAACCTGACACACCAGATGATCGATAATTCCGGCAAGACTTGGCACAATCAACGTTAACCTTCACACCCAGTCTCAATGGAATTGCTACATAACAACACAATTGATTGGAGATTGATGAATGTGGCAGCCATAAATGCCTATGAAGAAGACATCTGACAGAAGCTTGGCTTGTCTTTTGTTTCTGCTGGATGTGTAGTTCATCCACTCATAATCTATGAGCAGAAATGCTATCTAACAGTTAAAGCATTTTTTCAAAAAGCTGTGTGGCTCCATTTTAAAAAATTAATGAGTCAGGTTTCTAAGATTTTATTTGTGGATGATGTTAATGCTGTTTATGATCTGTTGGTATACCAGTAACATAATATGATATCAGTTGATGTGTAGGCTTTAAAAGTGCATGCAAAAATTTAGGCCCGAATATTAAATATGGAGATTTGTACATTTGTACATTTTCAATTCAGAGATAGTGCTATCTTAGAGCAGTTCTTTTATGAAGCTTATCTTTTAAACCCAAACTTTCCATTTCCATTTAATTTCCTTCTCCCAACTTGTCTTGGTGACAGATGGCTCCAGGTTCCAATAATTGGTTCAGCTATGTGACTGCCCCGTGTATTGAAATTGACATACCTGGCTAATAGCCCGTCAGCCCTTGAAATAGAAACTGTAGTTGTGGGTTAACCGAGATTGACAGAGATTACCTATACACAATTACACCTGGCTGTATTTCATCTGGATCGCCAAGCTTGCTAAATTGTACTGAATCAGAAGCGTAAAAATGTTCTAGACACATCCATGTTGAAGACCCACACTAATAGAAATCCACTTGCAACCTGAACAATGATGGCCAGAGCTTACGCATGATGAACCATTCATGTCAATAAGCAATCAATACAAGTATCCCACAGAGCAAACTATTTGAAAGATGTAATTTCAACCAGAAAGACGTGTTTTCAACATCCTCTGCTCAGTAGATGATATCCAGTATTTCGCCTTGAAATGGCAAAACCCACTTTAGATTTTTCCAATGAGATTATTCCTTCTTTTCATTCTATGTTTCGGTTCAGAATTGGGTTTTATTTTAGCTGTTCCTGTCTGCTGTTCTTCTTTGATTGCTACTGATCAAGAGCTTTTTGTATCAGTCTACATTTGAGAACATTCAATGGTGTACTGGGGGCGTAACTGCAAGTAAACGCTGTTTACCAACTTTTTTGTTTTACATGACAGTTTTGTAGAAAAATGCATTGAAAGTGCATTTGGAATTTATTTTTTTTAACCATGGCCGGCAATCAGGGTTTACACAACCATTCTTAAACTCTTACACTGCCTTAGAAAATAGGGGTTGCAAACTTGTGTTTTACTACCTCCACTTTTCTACCATTAAGTTATGTCACTGATTCTTTAGCAAGTATATACAGGATATATATGACAGTTACTATTTTGTAAATAGTTAAATTGCATATGATTATATGATGAATGCTTTGACTACCTACAGGCAAATTCATTTTTTGTATCCAGTGATGCTCTTTCCTCATTTTCACAATATGTAGGCTTTTGTAAGCATTAAGATATTGCAGATATATTACTCATGTTGAGGTGGAAGTTTTGCTGCACAACTACAGATGAAAGAAGGCCTCAACCACTACCTGATGCTGGCAAAAGGTTTGCTAGCTACCTGAAGCTGAAAAAAGCTAGCTATCTGGGTTTGATGGGGATCTTCCCTGAATCTTAATTTTGACAAATGTATACATTACAATTTGATGAATTATGGGTTCTTCTAATTATACTTAATTTTAACTAGCTTAATACTTTGTAACACTTAGTAATTATATTGTACTTCCAGATGCCTTGAGATGAGGGTCTTATCATTACGATGGTTAGTGTACTACTGTATGTAGGTGCACATATATTATTACAGGTAACTAACCAAGATGATACCCTTCATCTTTACTTTCTAATTCCAGTGTAACATTGTGTATTTACATAGATAGATATAGCAAAGTACTGTGGCGTAATAGTGGGTTCATCTTCAAACTTGGATGGCACGAAGGTCCAGGTTGTCATGTTGAACAACATACATATTCATTATAAGCCAACATTTAAATAATATTCTAGGATGGTCCCGTACGGTAAACTTCAGTCTGTGACTTTAACCTTAATCTGATCTATTTTTTGTACATTTATCCAAGTGAACGCAGATTATACTGCTGGTGAAATAGTCTTGGCAAAACAATCTAGTGGAGATTGTGAACTTACAGTTTACTTAATACTGCTTATTTAATTTTAGCCCACTGAGCCTACTGCATTCTCATCTCAGACACCCAGTGTATCTATCCATAAGAGATTTCAGTGATTACATAGTCAGGCTAGTAATCACTGGTTAGTCAGGCTAGTAACCAAAAGGTTGCTGGTTTGAACACCTGAGCTGACAGTGAAGTGAATATGTTAATATAGTCTGTCCTTCACATTGGAGATGGAAAATGAGTGTGTCCAGCAAAAGCACATAAATCCAAAACTGCTTGGCCTTAATGTGCTGAGTATGTGCAGAGACACATTTGGCTGACAGGACACACTGTCCTGTCCTGACTTACTGGCTCAGTGGACCTACATACACACTGTCATTTACCGAGGTACAGTAGTGTAGGAAACAGCACTGGGTGATGGGCATAGTGGTAGAAAGCCAGGGAACACAAAGGCATGAGCCAGGAGACTAAGTAAACAGACATTGTTTGGACTAGGTGGTGCGTTGCCAACACTTTGTTGAAAGTGTCAGAGACATGCACACAGAAGATAAAGTGCAACATCAGGTGATTAAATATATATATTTTTTTTTTATATAATGAGATTCTAGGGAAGTGTTACAATGGTACTAATGTTGTGAATTCACTTGCTTCTAATAATGTTAATGTATACTTTAACTATAATTATTGAAATAGTTTCATAAATGTATTGAGGAACACTCTTGTTTGTTCCAAATTGATTCCAGCTCAATGCTTGATAAATGAGGGTCATTAAAGCTGGGTCGATTACTGCCTTGGCAAGCTAAATTGTTTATGTGTGCCCAGCCTTAATCAAGCAGGCCCTATTATATAGCTTTTATGTATATTGGATTTTATTTTTTGCTTTGGACTCAATAAAATGGAGGCACCTCCCTTTGTCTTTGGTGCTATAACATAGTACTCTTCTTAACACATTACATTTTAGCAGAAAAAAAAGCAAAGCATCAATTTAAGAAAACAATTTCTCTCTCCAATCTAAATGATTTGCCTTAGCTATCGTCGTGTGTGAGCCCCAGGGCTTAAATCAGATACTCGCCCAAGGCAAGGCCTAGCTCTCCTTCCCCTATCTGACGATTGGCCAAGCAGCACCTGGCTATCCACACCCGCTGAGAGCAAAAATTATACTGTATACATGTATTTCTTAAATGTTCCATACCTCTCAATCGATGTCTATACTTTAGAGGTCCAGATGATCACTGCAGAATTAGATACACCTGTATTTCGTTTTTTGGTGCCCGCATTTAAACTGCTCTCTGCACAGTAGATGCTTTGGTAACTCCAGGGCAATTCATGTTGACCGCGAATATCCTTATTCAAGAATGTTGTAAAATAATTTGTGTACATGCATGGGTCTCTTAAAAAAGAAGACTGTCTCATTGGGTAAATTTAAGAACAACTAACAGAACATAAGGAATTTAAGGAACATAAGGAATTTTCTATCAATGTCTATACGCAACACAATCCTGAAATGTTTTTATTACACGTAAATAACATATATATATATATATTTGGACAGATGGCTCTCATGGACATAAGAACCTTTGCCACGATACTCCAAATTGAGATCAGATGCATCCTGTGTCTTTTGATCATCATTTCCTTGGCTCAAGAACAAGGAAGTTCATCTAAATTCAGTTGATTGGATATGATTTAGAAAGGCACACATCTGTCTATATAAGGTCCCACGCAGTGCATGTCAGAGCAAAAGCCAAGCCATGACTTCCAAGGAAATCTCTGTAGACCTCTGAGATGGAGTCGTGTTTGTAACGGCCGGTTGCGGCCTGTGCCGTGCTGGTCGTTACAGTTTCATGTTCTGTGTTTTACTTCTAGTTTTCCAGTTTCTATTTTTAGTCTCATCATTGTAATTGGTTTCCCCTGTGTCTCGTTAACATCTTGTTAAGTCCCTATTTATGTTCCTCCTGCCCTAGTGTTTCTTGTCTGTCATTGTTTCACTGCTACGTTCCTGTCCAGGTCCTTGGTTTCATTGAGTTTGATTATTAAAAGAACCTTTTTTGGAAAACCTCTGCGCCTGTGTCCTGCAACCTATTACTGAATGTGATAGAGTCAAGTCATAAATCTGTGAAAGTGCAAGGAGTAAAAAAAATAACAGCGGCTACAAGAAAACATACCAACCTCTTATATCACAAAGATTTAGCATTCACTCGTAAAATGTTACTGTGAATGCTAAATCGCAGTAACATGCCTCTGTAACTTTTTCATTCATCATTATACATGATTCATTCAGGGGTTCTCTTAATCTTGGCATTACCAGGATACATTTTTATAGTAAGAGCCCATTAAACATCTACAAAATAGAAAGGTAATTCACTAGTGGGTTACTACTGGGCAAAACGCAACCCTTCAAATGCATTCTATGACTTTGTAGAATTACATGCTTGATGTTGTCATTGTGAAAATCATATGGGACCAATTAATAAATATCTGATTACTCAATAAAGAAATTAAAAAGTACAATTTGTTATTTCACAGTAGTTCATTCAGGTTCACTTTATGCACTTTTAGGACTTCAATAAATATCGAATCAAATTTTTGGTCAAATGTTTGCAGAAAGAAAGAAACAGAAATGCTTCATTAACTTACCACTGTATTTTGGTAGCCAACAGTTTTCTCTCATTACTGTGTTTTACCGTGATTGTTTATAACCATTATGAAAGGCCTGATTTGGCTGGGTGCAATGCCATTCTTTGACATATTTACTGTCTGTTCCACCCGTGATCTAAGACTTCTGATTGGGCTACACACAATTCATATATACTTTATATATCATTTTTAAAGGTAGTTGACCCCCTGTGGCAAAACTATAGAGGCCTACTGGTTACAAATTATTAAATGTATTATTGATAAGATAAAAGTAGTCTTAGTTCTTAAACTTACATTTGATGTTACATTTACATCAGTTTATCGGGAGCACTCTTCCTGCAGCTATGATTCTATAGAGAAATTAATTTAAATTTGCAAGCTTATGTTTATGGGGCCAAAGAGTGAGAGAGATGTGTATCTAATTTGGTTCATCGAGTGATAGAGGTGTCCTGTATCTCTCCCATAACACATATGGGCATGGGTGGGTATCAACGCTACAGTGGTGCACAAAACAGAATCCCGGCTCACCCTGAATCAGCAGGTTCATTTTTAAATGTTTACATTACTGTTCTTCAGGGTGTAGGAGAATTGTTGTGAGGCAACTCAAAGGAACTGTGCATTTTTATTCAATTTATTTTATTGCAAAAAGTATTTTTCAAACACACAAGAGGTACCAAATCCTGGTAAATAGATTCCAGAACATAACAGTAAAAAATATTAAGCACTACGGGTTAGCAGTTTTGTCATTTTTTACCTAACCGAAGTTTATGTGCATCTTACAGCAAAACCTTTATTAGTTTGTAGCTCCAACCAGTCCCTAAGTTCGTTTTCATGACATGACAACTACTGGGGGGAAGAAATGCTGGTGACCCTGAAAATGTGAAAGCCAGAAACCACAAATTATTTTGTTCCTTAAACTCTACACTTTCAGTATACTGTATATAGCTTGCAGGCGTTTCTGGAGTGACAGTAAGGGGGTAAAATCTCTGGGGAAGCCAAGTCGGGGAAAAAATCCATATTACAACCTATAAAGCATTATTCACAGCCAATATATATTACAACCTATAAGGCAGTATTCAAAGCCTATATGTACTACAACCAATAGGGCGTTATTCAAAGCCTGTACATATTGCATACTCTACAAGCCATTACAGTTTTGCTGCCCATCAATCCATTGATTTTTCATACTGTGACAGAGGGTTGTATATAAAATTATACCCATTAATAAAACCTTGTACGTGAAAACTCATGTAATTACCATGGTTAAAATAGGGCGAGTGCTAACGAGAGTCAGGCAGAGCTGCACCCTGGCACCTTTGGTTATGTGAATTATGCCTACAACAATATTGGAGAAATCAAATCAAATAATAAACAGCTTACACAGCATTCCTGAAATGAAGCACAAAAAAATGTCCAAAGTTTAAGCTAATTCATAAACGCAACACAGATTGCATGCATGCTCAATATCTATATAAAATAACATTTATTAACGGGAGCTGAAAAGGATATTTCAAATAGGCTATATTGAAATACAATCACAGGAATATAGCTATGGACAATTAAATCATTATTTGCCATCACTGCATTTTAGTAGCATGAAAATTAGAGAATTGCCTCTAGAGCATTACGTCAACAGTATGAACAGTAATTTACCGTATGAAATTTTAAAAGATTAATAAGTAACTAAATCTGTGCCTCAGGTCTAAGCTTTCTTGAATTCCCATAGCAATGATGAACATGATCATCTTTATTCTGTTGATCTGTAAAGAACCTCTTTAGTGGTTTCCCTGTTCTCACCCACATACAGTATGGCAGAGCTTT
Organism: Esox masquinongy; assembly: GCA_016801175.1. Classification (NCBI taxonomy): domain Eukaryota; kingdom Metazoa; phylum Chordata; class Actinopteri; order Esociformes; family Esocidae; genus Esox; species Esox masquinongy. Next base: position 45,629 of record JACXGI010001761.1, read on the forward strand.
ATGTATTCTCCCCTATATATGCTGGAGCTTAAACACATGGCCATTTATATGTACTGTATATGTTTGTGTACAATTGCCCTGGAATGACGCTGCTAACATTTACGATTTGCTGTACGGTGCAATAAATCAGGCAGTGTGAGGGTAGGTTGAGACACTTTACCCAACTCATAAATGAAATAACCAGGAATCAATGTGTTTTTTCTTCTGCAGTCTCAGCAAAAATGCATTGTAGTCTTCGCATTGGTGTGCTGTTTTGCTGTGCTGGTGGCCTTGATCTTCTCAGCGGTGGATGTCTGGGGAGAGGATGAAGATGGTATAACAGAAGAGAACTGTAACAAGAACTGCAGGTGAGAAATCCATCTCTATTCTGGGCAGTTATTACATCGCCTTGCTATACATTAAAATACCGGGGTCTCAAATCTTTTCTAGCTTGAGAGCAACTTTATAACAAAAAGGCACATTGTTCTCCTCTCTCCAGCTCTCCCAGGTCCTTGCTGTACAAGATAAAATATTGCACTATGTTTAATAACATTATACTGGGTAAAATGAGTTACAAAGAAGGTTAATAAAGAAATAGTAAATAAGACAATTAGAAGATCATCTGAAAGAAAACCAAATATCTATCAAAATGTAGATTTCATGCCCACTTTGTTGTGAAGGTAGCTAGTTAACTTCTAGTGTTGAAAGAACACAACTCTGTTCTATATAAACACCTCAGGCTACAGCTTTAACATTTTCACAGCTAGTCTAACAGTCAAAGCACTGTGACCCTTCAGAACACAATAATTATGAGTCAAAATATAAATGCATCAAACTCAGAGGATAGGTCAACTTGATAAACCCAAGCATGTTTATGAGGGAACCCAAACATTTTGCAAGGAAATTCAAAACAATAGTCTTTAAAATAATATTAATGTGTATAGACAATTTATTTGAACACTGTAGAATATTTTTTTCTATCTGTAAAAATATATTCTAGTGGACTTCTGCTCTCACAGTCCTCAAGTCTGAAAATTGTTCTTTGATCTAGTGGCTCAAAAGGTCATTATTAATGAAGAGGCTCTGCCATTAGACATCAAGATGCCATGCTGTTTGGATATCCTTGTTTCAAATTGACCAAATAATGATCTGTTGTGTTACATATGACCACCCCAGCCTTTTACTTATTCCAGCCTTTATGGGTATAAAAACACAGTAGCTACTGTAGGTAGCTTACTGTAGGTAATGTAACATGCCTGTGGGTGTTTTTTACCAGTAAGAATTATTGTCATTTGCAACAACAACCTAGGACCAATTCGGTTTTATTGCCTTGCTCAAGGACCGAATGACAGATTTTTTATACCACCAGCTCAGGATTCAATCTAGCAACCATTTTTTACAGCTCAGATACTCTAATCACTATTCCACCAAATTGATCATATAGACTTAACGGTTGAGGGAGCAGTGTGATAACAACCAGCACAGCATCGGATTGTTTCAAAAGACACATCTTGATATCAGCTATCCCAGGTCCACTGGGAGCCGCTGCAAAGAAGCAGGGGCCTTAATCACAACAAAGTAATCATTAAAAGTGAAAAAGCCTGGTTTCATTACTTTCAATGGGGAAAGATTTCTTCCATAGTCTAGTTGTGCCAATTTGAATTTCATTGAAAGGCTTACATTGCTATGAGAACCTGTTCAACATTTAGTTTGCATTACGTTTGTAAAACAGCCCTGGGTATGGTTGCATTCACACTGGCTGTTTGTAATTGGTGAATAATCTCACCTACTATTCTATATTTTCTGCCAGAACAGTCCTTTGTGTAGGGCAATCTCTGTGGTGTTAATAAGCTGTACAGCTCAGTGGTTATTTCTCACCAGTCTGTCACTTGAAAAGCAATTAATGATCTTGGCATTGGGGGTGCGGAACGTAGAACCTGTGGGGGGCCTTGACAAACGGCACTGCGTCAATGCTCGGATATCGTTTGCCACTAACATCATAAACAGGGAGCGTGCGTCATCTCGTTTGTAAAAAGTTACAATCATGTGGCTAGCATGTAGAAATTCATTTTCTACCTAAAATGGCCAACAAAACTAAGAGATAACTGTGAATCTGCTGTCATCAAGTCAATGTAAAATGTTTAATGCAGCACTTATTATTTTAGATATTCTTTAAAATGGTAAGGCTTCAGTTGTCAGTGGACAAGAACTCTGCTTTCCCTGTTTAAAGAGGTCACTGGTTCTACAACTGGGATGCCAGAATGCAGAACAGCTTTGACTGGGCTGAACAGATGAGACACCCTGGAGGCAGGGAGAGGAATTTCCCCTTGCTGCTCAGGAGGCGAACTTAACTGTTGTTATAGTGGATGCGAGCTACAAATAAAAAATTTGGCTGGTGACATTGACTACTGGCTGCTATTTAACCATCACAGGAATAATAAAAATGACCTCATTCTTATACACAGTAATCTTATCATGCTCAGAATGTTCAACCCAGCATTGTTTCTGAAAAGCTGGCTGGAGTACCAGTGCCACAACAAGAGTGGACACTTATTTGTGTCAGAAAACTATAGATAGAGTTGAAAATGCAAAGGAAATGTAACTGAAAAAAATACTAATAATTACTGTACGTTGTCCCACTTGAGGGCATTCAATTGTTAGTCTGGCAATATGATACCAGTTTTCAGGCATGTATGTATTTCAGACTGATAACATCGAAGGGGAATGAATCATCCATGTTTATGATGCATGAAGCCTTCTTTGAGGTAGTCAGGCAGGGAAGGAACATGGCTGGTTATTAATCTTCGGGACACCTCTCTCTGTTCCATTAGCATCCTGTGATTATGCACCTTTGTTTGTGCACTGGCTCAGCTTGCCTGCTACCAGAATATCTCTCCCCATCCAGACATTTAACCAAGCCCTCAAGCTACCCGGCATCTCCCTCCTCAATAAGGGTAGAACATGTTATTGTCACATCTAACATTTTTTTTGTTTGTTTCACTGTGGGGCAGCTGGGCTTTGGAAACAAGATAGAGGCATTTGTTCTCACACCACCAAATAGATCCATTTTCTGTCCTGGCATCATATCAATTAGGCAGAGTGGTAGTCATTTCCCTCAACAACTTTAGAAATAAAGTCCCATCCTGCGCTGATGGGTTTTAACAGTGTGTGCTTAAGTCACTAAATCAGTTTAGTTTTTTGTAACTTAGTGCTTATTACAGTGTAATTACACATGTATTACAAGTTAACTGTAATAGCTCCGTGATACACTGTTATAACAACATGTAACTGTTGGTAATTGCAACAAATGTTTATTGCAATGTTCCCTCTAAATATTGTCCTATCTTATATGCTTCTGTTTAGAACCATAATGTCAGGTAGGTACTGTTCACGGTAAACACCCTTCAAAAGTGATGAAAAGTTCTCACAAGTTTCTGCTCACAAGATCAGAAAGGTGTTTAGTGTAAAAATAAATTATAGTACGATGTTGCTTGTTATAAATAATTAGAATAGCTAAATGGTATTTGGTATGAACTGTCACAAGGTTTTCAACTCTCATGGACATTATTTTATTTTGTATTGTACTAATGCTTATTTGTATTTTTTGTAATGTTATAAATTGTTTTATGAGAAGAAAAATGTGCACAGTATATCTATTTAAAGGCAGGGAGATGAGACAAACAACGGGAGTGCATTTTTTATGTATATACAGTATGTAATCAAAATGCAGGATATATTCATAGCATATTGATCATATCTAATTTAACTCAATCTTCCAAGAAACTGGCAAATTAACTGTTCTATTTATACATAATGCAGTTATTTATGTTACATGTTATTTAGCGTTTTAATCATTTAGGAGACACTCTTACACCAAGTGAGATACAATAATGAGTGTATACATTTATTATATTTCTTTGCACATTTCTGAACATCGCCGGCTCAGATATCATGTCATATCATGCCAGTTCAGATATCATGTCATTTTGTTGACAGATGTTAATTTGTTATGGTCCTTGCCACAGAATAATTTCTTGTTGTCCTTAATGTTTCAAACCACTTCCTAGCCTTACAACAGTGCTGAAAATGAGGTAAACATATTGGATTTTGTGTGTCAGCCTAAGTGCTTCAGTCACATTGCATGCTATTACCAAGGAGGAGTGGTTCCTGCTTTATTTTTCTAGGTCATTAATTCATACCAATCCAATTCTGAGCATTCATTGTTCATGCTGGGAAATGATTTAACACTAGAGGAAAATACAGTAAACCATAGAAAATAGAAATGGGATTTGTCAAGTAAATTGTGAACGCAGATATACAGCTCTGGGTAAAAATAAGGGACCACTCCTAATTTTTCTTAAATCAGCATCTCTACATGTATGGCAGCCATTCCATTCCAGTGTCTGTTAAATTCCAACACAGACACATTTCATTTTACTTAATGAGGTACTGATTAGGTGATTACCTGGACCAAATCTAATATAACGAGGAAAAGTATGAAAACCACTGCTGTGGTCATACTATCCTCTTGCAATAGGACCAGCTGGATGGCAAAAACAGTGCAAGTAGTACCTCAAAGGTAATTTGAATAAAAAAGAACTATTCAGCATGACAAATAGTTGAAAAGAAAAGCTTTGAGTGAGTAAAAGAAGGGTTCAATTCTGGCTTTACTGGCAGAGGGATACAGTGAGCGTCAGGTTGCTTCCATCCTGAAAATTTCAGACGGTGGTTCATAAGAACAATGTCAAACAACAGGCATTGGGGACAACAAAGCTACAGACTGGCAGAGGGCGAAAACGACTGTCCACTGACCGAGATGACCGTCAACTCATTCGAATGTCACTCAACAACCGTAGGATGACATCAAGTGACCTACAAAAAGAATGGCAAACAGCAGCTGGGGTGAAGTGTACGGCGAGGACGGTTTGAAACAGGCTCCTAGGGGCAGGGCTGAAGTCGTGCAAAGCTAGAAAAAAGCCCTTCACAATGAGAAGCAAAGAAGTGCCAGGCTGAAGTTTACAAAAGACCGTAAGGATTGGACCGTAGAGGAATGGAGTATGGTCATCTTCTCTGACAAGTCAAAATTTCAGCTTTGCCCAACACCTGGTCGTCTAATGGTTAGACGGAGACCTGGAGAGGCCTACAAGCCACAGTGTCTCGCACCCACTGTGAAATTTGGTGGAGGATCGGTGATGATCTGGGGATGCTTCAGCAAGGCTAGAATCGGGCAGATTTGTCTTTGTGAAGGATGCATGAATCAAGCCAAGTACAATGTTATCCTGGAAGAACACCTTCTTCCTTCTGCTCTGGCAATGTTCCCCAAATCTGAATTGTTTTTTCCAGCAAGACAATGCTCCATGCCACACAGCCAGGTCAATCAAGGTGTGGATGGAGGACCACCAGATCAAGACCCTGTCATGGCCAGCCCAATCTCCATACCTGAACCCCATTGAAAACCTCTGGAATTTGATCAAGAGGAAGATGGATGGTCACAAGCCATCAAACAAAGCCGAGCTACTTGAATTTTTGTGCCAGGAGTGGCGTAAATTCACCCAACAGCAATGTGACAGACTGGTGGAGAGCATGCCAAGACTCATGAAAGCTGTGATTAAAAATCAGGATTATTCCACCAAATATTGATTTCCGAACTCTTCCTAAGTTAAAACATTAGTATTTTGTTGCTGAAAAATGAATATGAATTTGTTTTCTTTGGATTATTTGAGGTCTGAAAACAATGCGTCTTTTTTTGGTTATTTTGACCAGTTGTTGTTTTCTACAAATAAATACTCTAAATTACAATATTTGTATTTGGAATTTGGGAGTAATGTTGCCAGTAGTTTATAAAATAAAAACAAAAAAATTCAATTTACTCAAACACATACCTGAATAGACCATTAAACCAGAGAAACTGATAATTTTGCAGTGGTCTCTTAATTTTTTCCAGAGCTGTATATTAATTTTCTATGGGTTGATTAAAAAAATGCATGAAATATTGTCAGGGCTGTAAAACCAAACTGACAGGTGGTGAGACAAAGCCATTGACCACCTCATTCAATTCATAACAAATATGGGATATGGTAAGGTAACATTAAGCTTGTCAAATATCCTAAGCTCTTCAAAGAAAGTATTGTTGATCATACACGCACTAAACCACTATAAATAAACAAACATTGGAAGTAGCATCAGTGTGGAGACAGATGAAAATGATCAGTCACTCCAAGCTTTATTTTCCATTACGATCCAAAAGATATTGCATTTTGGGATCTTTGTCCATGGAAGAAGCATATCGAGTTTTGTGACCTTTTGAAGTTCCTCTGGATAAGAACGACTGCTAAATAACTAGGATGTGAGATCAGTCATTCAGTGCCAGAGTAGTAGCGTTTTCACAAAATTGCAAAAAATCCATCATGGCAGGCCTTAAAGCAAATATGTTGCTGTAACGATTTGCCCCACGTGGGGCTGCGTGCCCTCTCCCTCTCCGGCGCTCCACCTCACCAGCGTACTAACCACCGGCAAGAGATGATGGCAGCAGCGCACCCCACGGACACACCTGTTGTCTGTGGGGTGTTTATTAAATGGTGCGATCGTTTTATAGCAGAATCCAAGGCTCTGTGAATATGAATGTCACCCATGTTGATGGATTAACAGATTACTAGAAGTCCGAAATGTATCACAATGGTTTAATGTTTTCCATTTAACACCCCAATTTTAGCAGGGCAATTAAATATATTGTAATTGTACATTACAGACACAAATGTCTAAAACATATTGCTGTGTAATGTCTTCCATCTTCTGTGTTGACTCACACTTTTAATCCCTACCCATGTTCCACTGGAGGCCTTTTGTCTCTTGTCAGGTGATCACTGTAAATAATGTTTGTTCTAAAAATTAACCAACCCGTTAAGTGAATTAATGAATTCAATAGCTGGGAATATTCAAACATTAAGACATAGGGATTAATTCCAGAAATTAAATCTCACAACCTGGGCCTGACACTGGCTTCATTCTTCTTTAACCCAAGGCTTTCATTGAATTATATTGCAGTGGCTTGGACAATTCATTCAGACTGCTGATGCTGGAAGAACATTAAGTCTGTCTGGTTACTGTATAGTGTCTGACAAAGGAAATGTCTTGGATGCTAATGCTGGAAGGTCTGCCAGAAAAAGTAAACAGTGTTCATTCATAAACAACTGGGTGCATAGAGTAATGTTGTACTTTGAGACTGACTGGACCGGTACTTAGCTAAGAAATGTTTGACAAACTCTTCTGTTGCTGCTTGTTTTATTATATGCAGTCATGAAAATACGTTTACATGTATAAAGTTATATAAAATAAATAACAGTATAGTTATCGTACTTTAACATCAGAAACAGTGGTTTCCATAGTTAGTATATTCAAAGGGCTTCCAGTAATGCAGTAATGGAAGACGGATATGAGCCTTTTCTAGGCCATCACCATCAGAAAACTGTAGTATTTGGTTTCGAGCCTGCCACTACAGTCTTGGATCAATATGTATCTTGTCAAAAGACATTCAACACCAGCAATTAGACATGTACAGCAATGCACAAAATGATCACATCTAAGTGGCTATCCATCATGTAGTCATTAATAGAATCTTTAGATTAACCTTAAGTACTAAGGTAGAATATCCTGATGTTTATTCATTTAGTAGATTTTGGTACTAATGGTTTCATATACTATGAATTGCAGTGTGCTCAGTTTGACAATTGGGCATAAGTTAACAAGTTTACTCAAACTGTATATATCTGAAATGTACACACGGAAAAGTGACTTTTTAATGACAAAACAAATCTATCTGTACATCCTCAGTATATTAAGTTCACTAGCCTTTAGTGTGACATACTAACATTTTATCTTCATCAGAACCCTAGTCCCTCTAAACAGCATCCCGTTCATAATCCCAGAACGTTGATGCAAAGACTGGATCCAATGGTATAAAACATAACATCTGAAATAAAGAAGTAAAATCTCAATGATTTTATTAGAGGTGCATGCTTGGTCAAAAACAGTACCACATGTTTATATGGATGTTGTTGTAAAACTACATAATATGCGTAATTCTAGTAATAGACTGCCATTAGACCTGGATAATGGTACTCAAATTATATTGGAGAATACGGAGCTCAGAATTGAACCTGTCATAAAAATCCTATTTTCTTAGCTCAGGTACTGAGGCCTGTATGATTCAGCTAGATTCACACATTGTTAAATAACTTGCAAATTTAAAACTGCAATAGGAAACTTTCATCATGAGCAGTTAGTTACCAAGCCAGGTAAGATTAGCTATTTATTTAGCAAACTGACCTAGCTAGCAATAGTTTACTTGAACAACAATACCGTTTCCGAGGGCTTGTTAAAATAATTGATTTGTATAAGCTACAGGACCTAAGGAGAAAACCACCAGTGGAACTAGCGAGCACGTTTACCAGTTTCTGCAGGTTCACTGTGCTGCTGTGAAAAATGTGCTAAAAAGCACAGAGGAAATAGATATTTAGCCAATCCAAAAATTTGAAGAATGGTAAGAATGGTGTGTCTGGCTTTAGGTTTAGTGTACTTCTATTTGTTTTCCTCTTTATGGTATGGTAAAGCAGATCAATTTTGAATGCTCCAAAAGTTAATTTCTCCTAGTATGACTTTCAATATATTTTTTGTTGGGTGTAGTTGAGTACTTTTTTTTTTATCTAGCCAGCACATTCAAAATAGGTAAATTCAAAATCCTAAGTAGATCAATGAATGCCCTAGAAAATGTATAGCAGTCCTAAGTAGATCAAATGAAAGGATGATGCCCTAGAAAATGTATAGCAGTTCAGTAAGAGCTTTTCCAGTTGGTCATGGAAGTCAGCAACCCTTCTAGTCACAGCTAAACCAGAGGTATTCAACTCACAGACGTTCAGTTGTTCCATGTATTTTATCTATTGCAGAGGGAGCTAACTTAGTAGACTTGGTAGCTAATCATCAAGACCTTAATTAGTAAATCAGATGTGCCTGTTCAAGGCTGCAACGAAATTGTGGAACATCTAGCCTGATGAGGGTTGAATACCTCTGCCTGAAACCATTGTTCTTGTCCATCTCAGTGATAATGTGTTAGGTGGAAAGTGTTTTCAAACATAGTGTAGGAGGTAAACAGATGAAAGTCTGCTAATACGCCATCCCAAGGCAGCTGCCCCAGTTACTGAAGATTCAGTGGCAAATATAGACAAATTAGCTCTTGAAGACTAAAACACATCAATCTATTTTACATTTCCTTATAAGAATCATTTTTGGGGGTGTTTCACCTAAATACAGTGTATCAGCATTCTAGTCTTAAATTATAAGCATGAAAAACAGTCATTTGTTTTCATTAGATTGGATGTTTTTCACTTTTTTATCACAGGGTAGTGCTTGTAGAGAATATTCCAGAAGATGTCACCTTCTCTGAGAATGGCACGGCACACCTCCCCCTCTCAGTCGGGCTGCATGGCCTGCTGGAAATGGCCATTCGCTCTGTGGAGATAGTGTCTCCTCAATGGAACCTGAACTCCTCTGTCTATGACTCGAGCTCCCAAAAATCTGCTGGGCAGGTAGGTTGTGCTGTGTGGCTCAGTTGGTAGCACATTTTATGTTCAACACCAAACACTGTGGGTTTACTTCCTTGAAACGTGTTGTTGGCATCAAATGCAAAATGGGCATGTATTTTTCCATAAACAAAATTTCTCAGTTTCTACATTTGATATGTCGTCTTTGTACTATTTTTAATTAAATATAGGGATACATGATTTGCAGATCATTGCATTCTGTTTTTATTTGCATTTTACGCAGCGTCCCAACTTTTTTGGAAACAGGGTTGTACATAGATGTGTAAATGTGTGTGTGTATAAGCAGCAGCTAGATCTAAGAGCATGAGAACAGAGGAGAGGAAACATGGGTGTTAGGAAGAACTTCTGTTACATAGAGGAGAGTGGCCCGTTTTGAGGCCCAACTGGTTCGGGTCAAGGAGATTGTTCTGAAAAAGGTAATGAGAGTTGTTTGGAGACAGCATTCTCAAGTGTCTGGAAAAGGAAATATGGAAGGGATTTCGGTCTGCAGTTTTTGACATCGGAGGAGTCAAGTGTTGATGAGGGATGAGTTGATGAGTGAGGTAAGTAATGGGAGAAGGTCACCTGAGATGGTCTGGAGAAGGGAGGATGTGGGGTCGAGAGGGCATGTCAACCAGCCATCACTAGCTGCAGGAAATCTAGCTCAAGGATAACATCTGGTAAGAATGGGGAAAAGAGAGACCAGAGGTGGTAGCCTGAAGGGCTCAGGTAGGGATATAGGGTTTGAGCCTAGCCTGAAAGTAGTGTGGGGCAGTTCCCCTTGCTGCTACATAAGCTAACACCATGGTCTAGTAGTGCATGTACTGATTGCTTCAACTGGAAGCCAGTTAAGTGTGTGAAGGAGCAGGGTGACATGGGAGAACCTAGGAAGGTTGAACACCAGGTAGGGTGCTGCATTCTGGATGATTTACATGAGTTTGGTGACAGAAGGAGGGAGCCCAACCACCAATGAGACCATGTGACACAGTATGATGACCTATGGTGATGCTGTTGATTGTGTTCCTGCTTACAGGGTTGGGCTTTGCTGCAGAAATTGCAAGGGCTGAAGAAGAAGGGAATCAGTTTGAAGATAGCCAGTGGAATGATCGACTCCACAGAGCTCAATGGCCTTTCTCGTTACAGTGAGTCCAGTTCTAACTACATTACCTCAGGGAGGAGGGATACTACATCAGGACTTGCTCATCTTACATACAATACCAACAAACCAAACATTTTGAGACTTCAATTTCTGTTTTCTGTGTCTTTTCCAACATGTGTAGGTGAGGTGCACTATATAAACATGACTGCCCTGACCAAAGGCTTTCTGCACTCTTCTTTCTGGGTGGTGGACAGGAAGCACATCTACATCGGCAGTGCCACCATGGACTGGAGATCACTGTCCACGGTATCTTCACACTATTAGATTATATTAATTACATTTAATAAATTATATTCACTACATCGTATCACCTACTGGTGTATATTTCTGATACATTAAATCCTGTTCCACCAATGAGTACACCTCATAAGGACTAATATGTACCTAAGATTTATTTCATAAATTACTCTGCAATAAATATTCAAACACTTCTATACACAGGAGAACAGGTGGACCTTCGCATCAGCAAACAAAGAAAATGAGCAGTGTTCAATGACAAATCTTTTGGAAAATGCTTTTTAAGACAAATTGCCAAATAGAACAAATTCCAGACAAGGAGAAAAGACAGAGATGGGCAGGTTACTCTGAGGAAGATGCCAGTTTGGCGTCAAAATGTCAGTCACCTGCACATATCTAATGGATTGCATATGGGTCAAAGACATTTAAAAGTAATTTATCGCTGCCTTTTCTGTATTTCTTTTTGGAAGTTTTTCTTGGTAAGCCTTTTTTACTGTTACAACCACTGGGAGATTAGCATCCAGTAATTGGCTCAGGTTACACAACTTACGCAATATGAAAGAGAAGAAACAGATGGCAGGAAAGTTAAACCTTTCAATGAAAGCAAAGAAAAATACTGAAGTAATTGTGTCGGGATATTGTTTTATGTCTTGCTTAACAGGAAAAAAGTGCAACAGTTCATTAAAGTGTCACCCTGTTGCTGTCTATCTTTAGCTGAAATATACCCTCACTGAAACCCCACTGTGGGAAGAGCCTGGTGATTGGAAGTGCCTTTTCTAGGGCCAGAAGAAGGAAGAAGAGGGAGGGGTAGTCAGGGCTGAAGAGGAGAGAAGCCCTGGGATAAAGAAGGGAGAACAAGGGGGATGAAGAAGGTGAAATGGAAATGTGGGGAGTAGGAGATGCGAGTAGATGAAGAAAGGAAAGGGGGCATGGAAGAAGAGGATTTAAGGAAAAATAAGAAGCAGATAAGATAGTAAAGAAAAAGCTTTAAACTCTGTGCTGTTACTTTGTTGTATTTCAGATGAAAGAACTGGGCATCATTGTCTACAACTGCAGTTGCCTTGCACTGGATCTGCACAGGGTGTTCAACCTCTACTGGCAGCTGCAGTATAAAGACTTTATACCATCTATCTGGTCCAAGAGGCTGAGTGCCCTGTGGAACAAAGATGAGAACCTCCCACTTCTCTTCAACCACACCAAGTCCGATGTCTTTGTTTCTGTGAGTCACTACTTATACTCTCACCTACAGCATCATGCTCAGAGTCAATAGTTGGTCTTAAAGATGTGACCTTATATGGCATTCCTTTCAAGGTCTGGTCACTTAGTCCGGAAAAAAGTAATGATTCAAAGGCTGAAAAACACAACCCCTGGCAATGAAGATTTGAGCCCCAGCTCAGCTAATTGTGCCATTCCTCTGCTTCCCTCCACATTCCCGTCTCCCAGTCATGAAAATACAGTTTGTTTAGTTGCTTTGGTACTATCAGTACTATGGTGCAGCGTTTCAAAACTCATAGTGCATAACTCCAAACAGATCATACTTGTAAACCATTACATCTTGCATTCAAAACAACTGATTTTGCTTTATTTGGTTTGTAAACATCTTTTACCACAAGATCAGAGATTCAACCACTAGGTTTTTGGTGAAATACAGCAAGTACATTCGTTAACTCATCAAAATATAACATAATGCAATTGTTTCAGTTTAGTCATTGAAACAATCAGTTAGTCCAAGACCAAACAATAAGACACGTGTTTTTGTACTAAGAGTGGTGAAATTTCATCACGTGTGTACTGTGCCAAAGTGTCTAAAAAAACTGTAATATACACATAAGGATGTAATGGATGGCTATTGCAAAGGCTTGACTCTGTGGTTAGTTACAAATGTTTCTGTAAATCTGGAGGATTGTAAATCTGGAGGATGTTTTGGATCATTGCATTTGTTGGGAGAGCTAACAACGAAACAGTTGTAGTCTCTTGGCAGAGGGAGAAAGATTTTGGTCTAATATCTACTGGCATCTGACAGAGTCCATGATGCCATGTATCCTAATAAGGATCCCAGGTGTCTTGTGAAGCAAAACAGCCCCACAACATCACACATCTACCACCATGCGGTGGGCATTAGGTCATTTGGTTACCCTTTATTTTCAGAGTCATAATTTCCTCTGTAGTTATTCTATAGATGGTAATACTATCAAGAAACTTGCAATAAAATATCTGTTGATAAGCAACTGCTTGCTAAGGTTAGGGATAAGATTAGATTCAGAATAAGGTTTTGGGTAAGGGTTAGGGTTATGATTAATGTTAGGGAAAAAGGGTTAGTAGATAGTTAAAATGTTACTGATAGTTAGTAACCTGTAGAGCATCTACAGAAATACTTTTGGGACTCTGAAAATATTAGTATTACCGGTTATTTTCTGCATGGACATCTTTTTTAACGCAAAATGCACATATGGTATTAGTGCCCAAAAATCTATTTTTTCATCTGCGCATAGAACCTGGTTGTAATCAGAGCTCCAATAACTTTAAGTAAAGTCCAGGCGCTGACATTCATGTGTTGATGACAGTATAGGCTTTTTATGGCAAGACTTCCAAATATTTTGCTAGTATGGAGGTTGTATCTAATGGCACTTCTGGAACTCAAGATTTGACAAACGTCTGCAATTCTCTAATTGTGATTCTTGGAGAATGTTTTAGATCTCAAACAATCCTCTTTACTGTGTATTGGGGCATAATACACTTGTTTCCACTTCCATGCATGTTCAGGACAACTCCAGTTGATTTAAACATCTAAATTATTACTTATAGTAAAGAGGGTATTTCTTTGGCTTGTAATTATTTTTTATAGCCATTGCCAAATTTATGAGGTCAACAACCTTTTGCCTCATTTCATTTTTTGTTCTCTGACCATGTTGATAGATGACTAAGGGAGGGCATTTGTGTCACCATATTTACACCCCAGTGAAACAGTAAAACCACTTAAGAGTTCCTAATGATTCAGATTAACCTGAAACAATTATATACAAAATATAAAATATATACAGCTCTGGAAAAAATTAAGAGACCACTGCACCTCTTTCTTTCCTTTCCAAAAGTGTCGAAAAGTAAGGTTTTGATTGAGGAACAGAAGGGTTAAAATTAAGAGACCACTGCAAATTGAACGCTTCTGTTCTTCACTCAAAACTTTCCAAGAAAAAAGAGCCATGGTCTCTTAATTTTTTAGAGACCACGGCACTCTTAATTTTTTCCGGAGCTGTATGATTAATAGGATGAGGCTTCTGTTGTATTGGATTCTAATATTTTCTAGGGATGCCAATGATTGTGACATGTTTCTTGAGAAAAATATATATTCCTTCATTAAGAATTAGTTTTTATGTCATTATTTTACTGCATTTAAAGGGATAGTTCATCCAAAAATCTTATTTCGGTGACACTCCCTTTACCCCAAGTTTGGCCTTCAGGCACAATAATTTTTTAAAACAATCCATTATTCATCTCTATCTCAGTCAGTAATTAGCATTATTAGCATTGTACACATTCATGAATGGAAACCGTATGCACCCCTATCGCAAAGCTGCATTTAAAGCGAAAAACTACTCTAAAACACTCCAAACTAATACAAGTAGTGTTGTTTACCTCAAAGAACATGACAATGTTGTATTCCTCTAAATAAAGTTTTAATTTTTGCAATATAATTCTCATTTCAAATAAACGGGTACTTCCTGTGTTTACGGTCAGTTTTGTTCACAATTGTATCAATCCATACAATTGTATCCATCCATACATACAAGAGTAAGTGTATACACATTAAACGAGAGTTAGTATTCGCTAGCTAGAAAGCAAGTTACCTATTTCGTCTTTGATATTCACCATCAGACTGTCAAACTTGATGTGCTTGCAGTAGGGGCTACATCCCTCAGAGTGACGCGGACGTACACCACGGTCACATGGACGTCCTCACTAGGGGGAGCCCTAAGTTAGGTGAAGCAACCTATCTTCACATAGCTTGATGAGGTTAAAGTTCACGCTCACCTCGATGACATCACTGCAGAAGAACAGAAGTTGTGTGTGGTGGCTATAGGAAGTAGTTCGCTAGTGCTAGTTTGAATTCAGCCAATTCCACTGGCTGTCTCGTCAGTGTATAGTTTTAAAAAATCGATGCTACCGCGACAGATTACTGAATGTAGTTGGAATTGTTTTGGAGTAGTTTTCTGCTTTCAATGCAGCTTTGTGGTAGCGGTATGAAACGTTTACATTCATGAATTTGGAAGATGCTAATAACGCTAATTACAGACTGGGATAGAGCTGAATAATGGATTGTTTGAAAAAATTGCTAAGTGCCTTCTGAAATATCTCTTGGTAAGTGAACTTTGAGAACTATCTATTTAAAGATAAACTAAAAATATGAGGAAAATTGTAAGATGAAGCTGAAAACAACTATTCAATTTCTCAGGCTTTTTTGCTTATCTTTAAAAGGAGGACAATCATTCTGGAGGGCACTGTATATAAAGAAACAAACAAAAAAAAATAGAAATGGGATCCATTCGATGAAGGTCCAAGTGATGTATAGGCTACATAGAAAATTCTGTTGGAATATTAAGTAATAACTGAGTCAGTTTTCCTTTCTGAGAGGACATGACAAAGATTTGCTCCAAGAGGTGTGGCCGTGTTGATCATAATGATCATGGCCGTAATGATAACAACAATGATTGATTACATCTACAGTGTATAGCCCTGGCATTGACAAGAAGTCTGAGTTACCTTCTCTCTAGTGATTCAAGTGGCTCTTATCTTGTGGCAGAGCTCTCCAGATGTCTTTTGCCCCAAAGACAGGACCATAGACCTCGATGCCATATCCTACGTGATTCAAACAGCCAAGAGGTTCATCTATATATCCATTACAGACTACCTGCCTCTCACTATCAGGAAAGCTCACAGGTGAGCCATTTTTAACATCGACAGTCCTAATGATCTTTTGCTAGAATTCTCAGTTTTGAGTGGCTGCAGGAGAGTAATAAAACTGACATTATTATTCTTTTCAATTGTGTGAAAATTTACCAGTTACCTATCAGAGTAGTGCGTGTAACCCTTTGTTAACTGGGCAGATACTGGTCACGTATAGACGGGATGCTTCGAGAGGCCTTGATCCTGAGGAACGTCAAAGTACGTCTGTTAGTAAGCTGCAGGGAGCAGACACACCCCTTGACTTTTAACTTTGTGTGGTCCATGAAGACACTTTGTATGGAGCTGGCCAACTGTTCAATGGAGGCTGTAAGTGTGCATGACTTTATTGGACACATAAAATACATACTGCATGATCAGACTGATAATACATTATCAGGGCACGTCATTATCCCCTCTACATATCTGGCAAATCATGTTAAGCATAAACTGCTAAACTAGTCCATCTGTGTATTTTATGCAGAAATTCTTCAACTCCCGGGAGCTGAGAGATGGCACACTACAGGGAATCAATCATAACAGATTCATGGTGACAGACAGTGCTGTGTATATAGGTGAGTTGACCTGCATTATTTTCAGATCAGAAATAACTCCTTTGCGAATCAATAAACAGTTGGATTTTCGATTCAATTGTTGTGGCCAGTGGTTGGTGAGTGGATTTGTTTGCTTGTGATGGGTTGACGGACAGGATGGTACTTTGATTCTGTGTTTCTGGTTTATGCTTTTGACTGGTGTTTGTTGTTCTATAGGTAACTTTGACTGGGTTGGAAATGAGTTTACATTCAATGCTGGCGCAGGCATGGTGATCAGTCAGGCCGAGGGGGTGGGGGATAGGAACTCAACATTGGTGGAACAGGTAAGGGTTACATTTGAGAGGGACTGGTATTCACGCCACACCAAGAGCCTGCAGGCTAACAAGATCCCAGTCTGCAACAAGCACCAGCTGAACCAAATGGCACATCTCAAAATCACCACTGAACCAACAGAAAGCAGTAGGAGTGAGGAAACTCCCAATGGCTCCCTGTGAATCCAAAGACACATGGTGCATTACAAGGCTGATTTATAAAGGCCTGAGGAGAAGAAAAACTGTTTGAAAACTAACATTGGACACGATGGAAACAATATATGGACTTAATGTTTTTTGAAGTAAAGTTTTCCCATCATGCCTGCTGCTTATTTCATCTTCTAAGACTGTTTTTTACAGAAAATATTCACGGAAAAGGAACTGTTGTAATGAATAGATGTTCTATTTATTACTGAACCTCAGTAAATATAGTTCATTGGTTGATTCATTTTGCCAATAATGTCTCCATCGTTTACCAGGTCCCTTTAAAACCTTCTCTGGCCAGAACCCAGTTGGAACTTCATGGACTGTAGAGATAAACTCTACAAATCTAAAGAGTCCCAAGACTCTTCAATACACATTTTCAAGTGCAAAATGATTTCTGCTTCAACCAAATGAATGAAGGCCATGTGTCTGCTGAATGAAACAGCTGAATGAAGGAATGAGAAAATGATAGACTGCCAGAAGCATGTCATGACCTCAGCTGACTCTTAAGCTAATAACATCTATTGAGTGTTTATTGTTTCAGAATACCGATAATTATGCCTTATTGGCGTTCATCTATTTTGGTATTATTTCAAAAATTTGTGTTGATCCCAGTTATAATGTTTAGTGATTTACGTTTAATGTCATTATGACAGGTTTTATCTCAGATTCTTACCACAATTAATTCTTACTACAAATCTGGCTGATCCCGCAAGTTTACATTTAAATGCTGTGTATTGATTAAATGTAACTTTGCATGATCGGGTGGCTTTGTGAGGCAAAAATATTTATAGATATTTTAAGAAATGTTACAGATAGTCATCTATTCTTTATATTGTCTTTGTTGGAGGAACACTCAAAAGGGTAAAAAAAAGTATACATTTTGAATAGTGCTATAGGGATTATATATGTGGTTTTAACTATGATATTGAACTCTTCATGGCATTGATATTGAACAGAAAAACAACCAGAGTCAATGACATACTAACATTGTAAGCTGAGCTGCTGTTTAAGGTCTACAGAATTTGCTAACATTGTTACAAGTTGAATTGTCAATTGGACATGAATTTACCTAAATTGATTCCCAAGGTTCTCAAGAACAATTAGTGTTCTTTTTGGTATAATTCAGCTATAAAAAGGTGTTTGATCAGTGAGACAACCTCTTCACTTTAGATGCAAATTTTGACTTAAAACATACAGTACTGCTTTAGCTGGAGGGAAGATTAATTAATTTTTCAAGACTGCCACAGTAGACATTTCCAGTTCCCCAAAGGATTGTTTTGAACTAAGACCTTACACATTGCCAAACTTAACACGTAACCACAGCATCTCGCTTTACATTGCCCTCACAATATAAGCTGTGTACCTGATGATCTACTACATCTTTTTATGAACATGTCACTCCAATCAATGTTTGTAATATGCTTATTTGTTGCGTTTGATGGGCACTACATATATTTAATTCTGATGTCTGGTATTTGTCTTTTCATTGCCTTTCTACAGCAGTATATGTACAGTAATAGGAGAACACAATGTATACAAGTTGTTCTTGTCTTACATATTCTGTTTTTATTGTGGTTCTTTTATAAATCTGTTTTAACAATATTTGGGAAAATATCCACTGTATATTGAAGACATTTTGTCAATGTTAACCAGTATACAAATGTATAATTAACAAACATCTATGATGTACAGTGCACTTGTGCCAGATAGTGTTCTTAAATGTTAAATCCTACAGTAAATGTATGAAAATAGTGCCCTTTAACTATGTCCTCTTGTCAAAAAGTATCTGACTGCTTTTGGTGCAACAGACCAGAGGGCTATTTTGTATATTGTTTAGGAATGCACTTTATGTCTCTGTACACTAAACATGTTTTCTTCTTCAATTACTGCTTTTAAATTTGTAGAAATTCTGCAAATAATATTTCCTAGCCTATACATTAGAGATTAACAAATTTGGGTCCTAGATTACTTTTAGGGGTGTTGTTATGAAGCGACTGCTCAGACATCTTGAAACTCCTCCATTGGAAAAGCATTAATTAATATCTGCATTTTTTGGACATGTTTATTTTATTACCCACATGAATATTTTGTCCTTGAAATATTTCAATTAAATATAATTCTACTGATGTTTCTGAGCAGGGGTGGCTTCAAAGCCTCCGAATTGTTAAATATAGCACATTGGCAATAACGGGTTTGTATACAATAACATTGGGTGTGTCCCAAATACAATAAGCTGTCCTTGACTAACTGTTGCCACCTACAGTTAGTTAAAGGAAACGTTATCTCCTCTGCAGACTGGCATATGGGTTAGACATTAGATATGTACATCCACATTGGGCCATCATGCTATATGGTTAATTAGTTCATTAAGATGCATGATTGTCTAATTCAAATAATAACTTGGATACTGTAGTAAAGTTGATCACACAGTTATTGAAAAGGCACATTGAATCACATCTCATTTCACCCATAGACTGTCCAAAAAATAGGCTGTGCCTGATCTAACTTTCTGGGATCTTAGTCTTTAATCTATTTTTAGACCAAAAGATCTGGCAGTTCCCGAAGCTTCTGAACATGTGCTGGTAGATTATACCTTTGTTTCCAAAGGTGTAAATAAGCAGAGTATGTTATGGATTACAAATGTGTAGAGACACTTTTCTTACATGTATTTTGCTCACTTTTGGCATGCTCACTGCTTGCATGTCTTGCCTTTATGAACTGTATATTATAATAGACAGAGCCTTAGAATACATGAATATTTAAACATACAAAAGGAGTGTTTATTTATTATAACCTTGTTGCATATTTAATTGATACATTTAATGCTTACTCTTAATAAAACATGTTCTGACATGTATTGTGGTTTTATACTGTCCAGCCCCGCCAAGCTCAGTAATATCAAAAATCAGGGAGATTCCGGACACTTTACCTAAGTCACCCACTTCAGAACATGTGATTTAACCTGTGGCCCTGTGATTAAAGAATCCTATCTCAAGAGTAGGGTTTGATTTACAACAGTGCCCAGATTGACATGGGTGGTGTGAGCGTTCTAAATCCTGAAACTAGATTACCAATCTCTTGCCAAAGTACCTAAATGGAGCAGTCTAGACAAACACTGGTGATCTAACCGGCTGTATTGCTTGGAATCCGATTTCAGTCTGATCAACTATAGGTTACTGGTATTACTGCATTAATTCTGCTAGCCCACTGTGTCATACTGTGAAAGACCCAGAGTTTATTTGGTTATGTTAACAGATCAGGAAAACGATGGGTTTATTACAACTCTCTGGTTTTAAAACGTGATAAATTAATAATCTGCGTCATGTAGCCGAAAAAACCTAACCGTCAACAACAGAATCAGAAAAAGTAGTAATAAAACCATTTAATCCTCTCTTCCATGAAAGAAAAGCATAATGAGGCCATAGGGCTCACACTATCTGCCTTCTCCATGGTTCAGGTAGTCAAAACGTTACTCGCTTTTCCCATGCACAGTTCAAAAACAATGCTAGTTCTCGTGCTGCCAAATGTTTCATAGGTAGAAAAAAAAATAAACCAGTTATTAAAAAGGTTAGCCATCACTTTTAAAAAATGATTCCTTTCACAATGTAACCCGAGGTTCGCTTGCTCCTCCCTTTGGTAGGCTACTACAGTTTTCTTAGAAGGCTGCGTGAATAGACACCTAAACAGTCTACTGAACTACAGGTCAAAGTTACGCCAGATAATCCCCCCTGCCATAACACAATGCCATGATTTTATAAATTCGGTTATGATTTTATAAATTCGGTCATATCTAAACAAACCCTAAAAGCATATTTTGACCACGTTTCATACAGAAATAACGATTTTAATTTTTCACTAGGCTGGGTTCGAGTCTTGATGAGTGGCTGCAAAGCCTCATTAACATTGGACAGCGTTTTCCTGGGTGAGCGGATTAGCATTGTTATCATTTCCTGAGGCTTCACACATAATGAAACGTATGACATAATTTTTATTCACGTCAAAGTATTTTGGTTGTAAAATTCCTGTCAGGTTTGTTAGGAACATGGAGTTTGACAGAAGTTCACTTATACAATGGGCATATTAATAAAGTAAATTGTTTACCAGGGAATTTCCCTCTGGTGGTGAAATTGACCTGTATGAAAAAATGTGTTTCGATAGTGTTTAAAGTGCGTGATAGGTTGATTTGTTATTTTGGCTGCTGAAATTCGTTCAAATGATTCTCGCTGCATTATCAGGATTGCCTCAATTCACGGAATACACGCATACCCAGCAGAAATGCAGTTGGTGCTGCTAAGGGTAGACAAAATATAGGACCGTACACACAATAGGGACAAATCACAATTCAGTTGATATACACTGATGTCCAATATGCTTTTGTGTGCATATGGGGTGGCAGGCTGTTCTCATGGCAAGATAGTAACCTAGTGTGCAAGTCACTTTTGACACCTGAGTTTGTATATACATAATGTATATTATAGATTGGCCGCTGAAAGCAGTGGTGAGAGCAAATTTGAGTGGCAGTTTGGTGGCCAGTGATGGTGAACGGAAACAATCTCCACCTCCACTCCCATGGTTAAGTGAGAATCCACGGAGATGTGATTTGGTTTGTTTTTTAATGGTAAACCTAACCTTAATCATAACCTCAATACTATAAAACCTAATTTAATCCCTAACCTAAACTGTTATTTTCTACCCATAATAAGCCTTACTTAGATCTCATTTGTAATATATTGTACTTTCATGTAATGTAAAAAGATATGATGTTTTAATAGCATTCGTAACATATGTGTTTTTGCTAATTTGTTACACATTATACATTTTAGCAGCAAATTATACATTTGTATTTTACCCTAACATAACGTTAAATCGTACTAATTTGGCTTTCACATTTACCTATACTAAATTACGTATTCCCCTGAGACCAGGTAGTGGGGTGGAGGAGTAGAGCGGTGTGTGTATATATTAATCTAAAGTCATTTACAGATGGAGGTCTCTTGGTGTGGCTAACATAGTCTTTGTGGGGCAGATTGCCGGTTACTGAGGGTAATGGCACAAAAAAATAAACTATTCAGCCAGGTGGAATAGTTACCGCAATTTGTAAAAAGCAAAACACTGACGCAATGGGTTACCATAGGGACAGATTAGGCGTCTATTCAATACCGTTCTTTTTGCAGCAAGATTGCAGCACAATCGCAGATTGTTTCCTTATTTTCCAAAATAAAAGTGCCTCTGCAAAGACAAACTTCAGGACTGTACACTCCCGCAGGCCAGTTTATTAGATAAACCTATCTAGTATTGGATATCCCAATCCACTTCAAGGTTTGATTAGTTGTGAATTCAGAGATGCTCTCTTGACATCGATTGACGTGATGCTTTTTAGACACGTCAAATCTGACAATGGAATCATTTGCATGTGTAAATTCATTCATGAAAATAATCTAGGTCATTGCAGGTTTGCCAGGTCAACAATGACCAAGAAATCCTGCCATCTAAGCAGTTTACTTCTCCAAGTTGTGACCTGTCCTAAAGATACTAATACAGCTATGTTACCTCTTCAAGTCACCTCAAACTGTAAACTAAATATCTGCAGTATACTGCATTCAAACCCTGTTCATCCCTATCTTAACATACACTGCATAGCTATTCTATTTCAGTGAGTCTTGTGGCCCTTGTGGCTTGCTGTATTAAAGCTGTGAGACAGGAATTGAGGCATTCAGTTACGGTTTTATTGAATGTAACAAAAGGTAAATTGAGTGACATAAGAAACTTTGGGCATGGTTTGATCATCACTATCAGGCATGGCGAATCCAGTATCTCAGAAACAGCAAATGTTCTGAACGTTTCACGCATGACTGTTTAATGGTGTGACAAAAAATAATCCAGTTAATGGCAGTCCTATGGCTAAAAACACTTTGTTGCTTAACAAAGTTTGAGGAGATTGCCAAAAATTGTGCAAGCTATCAGGCAGGCCACAAACAAGTAAATATTATAAATATCAAAACTTTATCCTGGTTAATGGAAATGTAACGGTGCTGATGGCAGAAATTGTAGATTTAAATTCGTTTGGAAATTTGGGCTTCTATTTTGAAAATGTACAAATTCACACCAAATGTGACGCAAATGGTTGTGCTGTTGACAGAATCCATGATACTAGCTAACCCAATTATACTATTCCGAAAGTCATGAGTGCGCAATTTTAGATTGTCTGCACTGCAGTTCCCAGTAAAAATGGACTAGCTTGCTAGCTAAAACTCAACACATGTAGATAGCTATGGATACTAGACTTCAATTGTGCATTTTTGTAAATTGTCAGGGCTGAACATCTCAATCTGAAGGATATTATTTTATGTAGATAGCTAGTATTATAGAGGCAACACTGGCTGTTTTTAGCCAACATGGCTAGTGACGATAGCGAGTGGGTTGTGGAGAGCATCGCTGGATATTTGGGAAGTCCCGAATGGGTAATACCGGTTACGGACTTCATGGAAAATAAATGCACAGGTAAGAGATTTTTTGAAGACCGTGTTCAAGTAGGTTTTTCAGAACCAACATTGCACATTAGTGGAATCAGTGTAACCTAAATTATATAATTAATTAACTTAGTGTTATTGTTAGCAAGCTAGCAAGCGGGTAGGATCGCTGTTTCTGTCATGAATCATCTGCTGTTACTGGCTGTAACGTTAACTTGCTAGCAGCGACCTAATTTCTTATTTTTTGAGGCAGTGAGGAGCAGTAATTGTTTTTTGTTCAGACAGTAGTAGCTAGTAATTAGCGTCGCTTTAAAAAGTCTACACCGACGTTACTACTGTACCGACCGAATAGATTTTAGCGTTAGTTTCTAGCAAGAAATGCATTCCCGACGCTGTTTTAAATGGAAATAATAATCGAAACCATATAGTCATATTGAAGACATGGAACCCGAGTTAACAAACAACAACATTGTTTTGCATCACCCAATCATGCACCTCTTTGTAAAAATGGTTGTCCCTTTCGATAGAAATTACGGGACCAATACAAATTAAAAAGTAAACTGTTTGTCAAAACACCTGGAATCACCTAAATACTCTTAAGAGTTTTCTATGTACAAATCATTCAAAAAGGGGAGCTTTTGGGTGACTTATTGTGGCCCAGCAGTTTAGGCTTCTGTTCGGCCTCCCTTGCACAGATTTACTTCAGCAGGTTTGAATCTTGCCCACTGCTGTTTAAAAAACTCCTCATCAAGAAGTGGGAAATCTTTTTCACTTTGCTGACAAATAAAGTGTACAGTTCCACAGTATTTACCCCATAGCAATGGTTAAGCATTCAGTGGTAATGTGATGTTTTGAGTATTTTGTTGCCTCAGCACCTTACCTTTCCATCCTTAAAGGAACCTACCAAATTTCTGAGAAGTCTAATGGAGAATGTCAGGACATCTTTCTGTGAGAATAAACTAAAGTACGCAGGTATCATGCAGGAAGTGAAGTATCCAAAATACCCAACCAATTTTACATCAGAATGGCTGAAAAGCAACAGAACGAAATAGGCAACTTTTTGACTTTTCAACAAATGTACATTCAGTCATTATCTTTCTTTATAGTTTATTAAGAGAAGATTAACAAAAATAACTATGTTAATGTATGGAAAATGTATAAATTATTCAATAATGAATACACATCCTCTTTCTGTAATTGTACATAATTCCATGCCTGAATATACATGTAGTAGATAAGGTATTAGATTTAATCAACAAAACTGCAGCAGAGATTAAAAATAATAATAATCTGATCAGATTACCTTTGAAAAACTGTCCACAGGTGATCACTGTGTGCCACATGTGAGCTACTGGCTGCTATCATTCTTGGAAACTGTTATTAGCTAGCTAGGTAAAAATTAGAATGTTGACTTGATACTTGTTATAGTTGACATTATTGTTTGATTTAATTTTGCACAGTTCATCAAATGTGTTTATATTTTTGCAGTTTTTGATGATGAAGATGAAAATAAATTGACTTACACAGAAATCCATCAGCAATACAAGCATTTGGTAAGTAGCTACAGTCTTTGAAATGGCTTGCAACGTCCTGCATTGGGGTATTGTGCAACAACTGCGAAGCACATCATGGCTGTTGAGAATAAATTAATATGAATACACACCATTTTCTTTACTTAAATATTCCTTAAACATTTTGTGCGAAGCACACACAATGTTAGGGGAGATGGTGGCTACACCTGGGATGTAGGCTACATGTTCAAACACCAAAGAAACAATTGGAATTGGACATTTGGAAAACTGTTATCCTTCTTGATAATCATAGATGGATTAAAAATGTGTGTGTTTCTCCAATAAACAAATGGCATTAACACATGGTTTTGTTTGAGCATTTGAGTTCCTCCCCATATCTAAATATATTGGTGGATCTTTGATGTCATGAGGTTATTTGGCTTCTACTGGTACTCTTATTAAGTGCAACAGTACCTTGAACTTTATCTAGGATTCAGGGATATCAACCAAAAAGCTGGATGCCACTCCAAATTGTTTGTAATTTTTCTGCAGGTGAACAATACAGCAAGTCAGTGACCCTAAGCATATATTTAAATCCACAAAGAAATGGTTTACCACAAAGTCATCATTTTGTTTTGGTCATCTCAGTTTATGGACTTAAATATGATAAGAAAAATCATTGGTTTGAATTGAAGAGGGCAGTCTAAGGACCGCAGACCGAAGGACCTCAATGTTCTGGAAAGATCATGGCAGAATGGGCCCTTTCAGTGTGATTTCCATATAATGTAAATGTTTTGGGGGCAAACAAACATAAAAATCGAATAGGGCTGGACTGGTGGGTAAAATAAATGAGTGACACCGATACAAATTATAGAGTTCTCTGAAAGTTCTGTAACAAGCACCACTGAGGGTGAACTTTTATTTCAACAAAAAGATACTGATAGAACCCAAAAAATGGGTGACTGAGATGACTGGAATAAGTCACAGCTTCTGTAGGCGGGTGAGAAGAACTTGGAACAGTCCATGATGACCGGTGCACGTTGCCTGTACTACACATTCATGAGCTAATCTAAGAAGACAAGGCAGAAGGAATACAATGCCCTGGGAGAGCTGCTGACTTGCCCATGTGTTGGCGCTTCCCCTCTCTGATCAACATAGCAAGAATGTTAACACCTAATACATTTATCTAGATATCTGCCTGGCTATCCTACAATGTCATGACCTATAGGAACATTGTGGAACATCCAATGGCTCTAATGAACAAGGGCAAGCCAATCAAAACTTTCATTTTAATGAGTACAAGTACTCGGGCTGTTTATATAATACAGCGTTATCTGTTCATCTTTACCAAGGGTGCAAATAATTTAGGTGGTGAGCAATAATTACATTTATTTTCAGGTGGAGAAGTTATTGGAAACTTACATGCAAGAGGTTGGCATCAATGAGCAGCAGTTTTTGGAAGCATGCTCCTCTCCTTTTGCGAAGTCCAAAACCTTACAGGTAAGCTTGAGATTTATCCTTCCTGTGTCTTGTCACAAGAATGCCAGCTATGTAGATGGGTTATTGTGTAGTTTTAATTAAATGGAAATTAGTGAATTACAGGTGTTTGACGCCATCTGTCAAGCATGGTGGAGGCAATTTGATGGTCTGGGGTTGCTTTCGTGGTGGGGAAGTGGGAGATTTGTACAGGGTAAAAGGGATCTTGAAGAAGGAAGGCAATCACTCCATTTTGCAACACCATGCCATACCCTGTCGATGGTGCTTTGTTGGAGCCAATTTCTTCCTACAAGAGGACAATGACCCAAAGCACAGCTCCAAACTATGCAAGAACTATTTAGGGAAGAAGCAGTCAGCTGGTATTCTGTCTATAATGGAGTGGCCAGCACAGTCACCGGATCTCAACTCTACTGAGCAGTTGTGGAAGCAGCTTGACCGTATGGTACATAAGTGCCCATCAAGCCAATCCAACTTGTGGGAGGTGCTTCAGGAAGCATGGGGTGAAATCTCTTCTGATTACTTCAACAAATTGACAACTAGAATGCCAAAGGTCTGTAAGGTTGTAATTGCTGCAAATGGAGGATTCTTTGACGAAAGCAAGGTTTGAAGGACACTTATTATTTTAGTTAAAAATCATTAATTCTAACCTTGCCAGTGACTGTATTTCCTATTCATTTAGCTATGTATCCTTTTCAAACTAATTTAATGTGGAAAACAAGGACATTTCTAAGTGACCCCAAACTTTTGAACGGTAATGTATTTCAGTAAATTTGCCAATTTTCTATAAATTGGCAAACATTGACAAAGCCCACGCATACATGTTTAAGCTTTGCTTCCAGAGATGAATATTGGAAGCTGACTAAGTCACTTGTGATAATTATTGTACAGGAAGTGCTGGGCAGTGGCATCGTCCATAAAACTCTGAGGTAGCCTTATATTATTTTTTTTATTGGTAGCAGGGACAGAATATTTAAAATTTTAACATGTACTTTAGGGGCCCTATCTAATCAAGCTCAGTGGCTATGATTCTGCAAAGTAGGTTATGCACATTTGGTGAAGATAAAAAATAAATCCTTATTTTCATACAAAATAATGACTTGTGCTGCTGGGGATCTGTTTACTGATGTGATTAATTAGACATTTGGCTGTAGCATGGTGGTGCGGTGGTCCATCTGCTTGACCAGGCTACTTCACTTTGCCTCTGAAGAAAAGAAAGCTACATGTTAATGATTTGAGGGCAAGCTCCTGTCAAGTCTAAACTTGCTGTTATCTGTCTACATGCAGACTGCTTTACAGTACACCGTCCAGCAGGGAATTACTGCAGGGTTTTGATGCTAGCTAATCACCCTGCTGAAGCATTTCCATGAGGTTTTAATCTCGGAGAAATGTATTACTATTGAGCCTAATACGCCCCTTTTTCCCTACCTATTTACCATTCTGCTAATAGTAGGGAATACGATGTGCCAGAGAATGGGTAATGTGGTGACGTTGGATGTGCTCTTCTACGAAAACATTCAGGTTGCTATTGGTCTATATTTACAAGGGTTAATTGAAATGTTTATTAAAAACTTTATATGAAAAGCATAAGCCTAGCAATACTAGAAATGGACAGGGAACAGTTTGGAGAATAGGTGTTAATGTACATCTAATGTGATCATAAATGCTGACAGTAGGACATCAAGGTTATTTAGACTCTTTGGATGTTTTGCTTGTCTTTTATGACATTGACACATCATTTAATATATTCCTCAACATCTCCACTCTGAGAATGCATACATAGTCCTCTTAATTTGCAGCATTTCTTACTCAGACAAGAAAACATTTGCAGAGTTGCGCAGTTAGCAGGAAGGATAGAGGTAATTTTTCAGGTTCAGAACAGCAGGCAGTCAAAACCCATACTGCACTGTGAAGCCCAAATCCAGCACTCATATATAGTCATATATAGCACATTACATTCATGGAATTCTAATTTCAGAATCTGTCAGAGAACACCTTAAAATGTCAACCCGTTTACTGAAATGAGTGTTAGGAGTTAACAACCAGCCTAGATCAGATTGGACGTGCATGACAGTACACAATAGGAAATAGTTCAGGTACATAATGATTGTGAATCAACATTCTGTTTGTCCTCCATTCGTTGATGATGGGAGCCTGGGACCATTGAATGCAGCGGAGCTCAGGTTAACCTGATCTATGACAGGATTAGCGGGCCTGAATTGGGTTAGTGAGATAAAAGAACAGCTCCAAGGAGCTTTT
This sequence comes from Esox masquinongy, assembly GCA_016801175.1. Classification (NCBI taxonomy): domain Eukaryota; kingdom Metazoa; phylum Chordata; class Actinopteri; order Esociformes; family Esocidae; genus Esox; species Esox masquinongy. Next base: position 74,323 of record JACXGI010001761.1, read on the forward strand.
CCTGATGGAGAGTGTTACTTAGTCCCAGACCCAGTGGTGCCTCCTGGGACTTACCTGGGCCAGAAATAGCCTTCAGTTGTGATTAAGTTACCAGGAGACACGTGGAGGCAGGAAGGGAGGGAGACGCCTCAGCCGACCCGGTTTCACCTTGTTACCATGCTGATGGCACGCTGTAACATAGACTGTGCCTCCTGCCAATGGGGCACACCCCGGGGACAGTAGAACCCAAAGGAGACAGTACAATGTGAATAGTTCATTTGACCAGCCAAGATGTTTAGCAAACATAGGTTAATATTAGTGGTTATTATTGATTTGTTAAGAACTACTTGTATGTCCTCTCTGTCTGCCTAATGACCACGGTAATTACTGTGGCCTAACTGTTCTCTGCTCCTGTCTTGTGTATCTTTTACAGACTGTATTCCAGCCCATCATGGCCACAGATGACTTCCAGATGTTCAGGGCCCTCATGGTGCAGAAGAACATGGAGCTGCAGCTCCAGGCGTTGCGTGTCATTAAAGAAAGAAATGGTAGACCTTGGGGCTTTACACCTTTTTGTCCTTCTCCTAATGTTGTAGATTTTCCCTGGTTACAGGATTCAGAATTACCAACAAATGCAAATGATCAAACAAACTACTTAAAAAGGAAATCCAGCTCATGAAGTTCTAGAACAATAGGTTGTAGCTAGCTAGTTGCTATAATGCTTGCAGAGTTTGGACATTTTAGAAGAGGAATTGAGCTAGAGACCGCAATTAAACATCCAGCAGCAACTCAATCCAGCTAGTGTCCACTCATGCACACATACCTTTGGCACTGAAATATACTGTTTGTTTCTAATACAACCCTCCTTTGTGTATAGGCGCCCTGCCTGAGTGTCTCATAGATGGAGCAGATGTAAAGAGTGAGTTGGAGCAGCAGGAGTTGAAGATATTACAGGAAGTGCTGAAGTAAGACAAACACAGAATTGAGACCTTTCCATACAGTAGGTGCACTGATTACCCAATGTGGCTCAGTTGGTAGAGCAGCTGTGCTAGCAACACCCAGATTTATTGGCCAGAATGAAAAATCTATGCACTCACTACTAATTGGTTTGACAATGCAAATAAACAGACACCACATTTCTACCCACAGCCGCTGTTTAAATAGCGCAGTGGTTAAAGACGCAGTCTGTCACATAGTAAACCGCGGGTCGAATCCAGCTTGGGCAACAACATTCATCCCTTCTAATGGTGGGCCGGCAGAACTAGGCTCGCCTGGTTCCTTTTCTTGTTCTTGAACATGTTTTCAGACAAGGGAAAAACTCCAGCTACAATAATGCTCTAGAACCAGGCACTTCAGTTTTCCTTGGTAAGGAAATGTGTTCAGTAAGGACCCTTGTCCCTTAGCATTATGATATGTAGATTAATGTGTTTATTTACCTGTAGTAGTATCCATTTAAATGTGTGTTCTGCATGGTGTTTGCACTGGTTGTAAATCCAGACCTGACAATATCTATGCCAGGGGTGTCAAACATACGTCCCCACAGCCATATACAGACAGAAATTGGGTCCTGCCTGATACAGCCCGCGATTGAGTCCAATCACAGACGGATGGTTTGAGTAAACATTTTGGAACAAATTACCAACAATGGATCGAAACTGTGTTGTAATGATGATAACTGTGCTTACAAGTAGTTGGCAATAATTTCATCATCAAAATGGGAAATGTATTTATCATTTGGAATGAGTTATTTTGACTAATAACCTGGGGTGTGACTATCTGATGCTGAACAAGAGTGTGTATAATCTATTTAGCAGGCTGGAGGTGTTGTGATCTCCACAACAGTAGTAGGCTTCAGAACATTAACAAGGAGACGTGGAGTGCTGCAGCAGTGATGTCAATGGAATAATTAGCGTCAGCTGTTTGAGTTTCATAGTTATCTCAAGCCAGATTTGGGCCAACGCTACACCCATACAAATCATTATAATTGTGGCCCTTCTGTTTGGCTGAAGTTCCTGAAGACTTTCTGAAAGAAGTTGTTGGGTTGTGTGGAGTTTCGAAGCAATGTCTAATCCTATATTGTCCAAATGGACAAAGTTTGAATCTCCCTAGGAGTGGCCATACTGCCAAAATCAAGAGTAAGGCTTCAAATCATCTGGGTCACAAAGAACCCTAGATCAATATTCATGGATCTGTTAGCAAGGCCTCCCTCGCCTGCACTAGGATTGGTGTCTCCGCCATCTCTAGACATTTGGGAAAAAATGTAATTCATGGCTGAGTAGCAAGGCAAAAACCTCTGTTTCCTGAGAAGAACATTAATGTTTGTCTCAAGTTTGCAAAAAAGTAGATGAGATTTCTGAAATGCTTCTATGGACAGATGGGTCAAAATACTCGTACCAACACGGCCACCTAACCATCGCCAGCTTCAAATTGGATCATTCATTACTTTCTGCCTCTGTAACTCTTCCAGGTTATTGCTTTAAATGAGAGTATGTTCACAAATAACTTCCTTGCTAAAATGACTGTCAGTAAATAAATGGAGCACATAGTCAGTGAAGACCACTTCATTGCTCTAAGGTTACAGTGTGCTGTCAGTTATGTTCCAACATTTCTGTGCTCTTCAAGTCCTGTGTAATGGAAAGTTTAATCCTAGTTCAATTAAGATACTAATCAATTAAATTAGGAGCTCATCATGGTATTTGGTGGCTTTGTGATTACTCGGGGCAGACGCTTGGACCCATGCCAGCTCTGGGCCTTATAGTACACTGCTCCAAAAAATTAAGGGAACACGTAATCATCACAGTATAACACCAAGTCAAATCAATTCAGGGATATCAATCTGTCCAGTTAGGAAGCATAAGCGATTGTGAATCAATGTCACCTGTTTTGGTGCAAATGAAATTGACAACAGGTGCACTGGACAGGCAACAGCAAGACAACCACCAAAAAGGGAATGGTTTTGCAGGTGGTGGCCACAGACAATTTCTCTCTCCTTACCCATCCTGACTGATTCTTCTCTAGTTTTGTGTTTTGCTAGTGTCCTTGTCACTACTGGTAGCATGACACGGTACCTGCAGCTCATTCAGTTTACACAGGTAGTCCAGCTTCTCCAGGATGGCACATACATACGTGCCGTCGCAAGAAGGTTTGCTGCGTCTCCCAGTGCAGTCTCAAGAGCATGGATGAGATACCAGGAGACAGGCCGTTATACGAGGAAAGCTGGACAGGGCCGTAGAAGGGCATCAGCCCAGCAGCAGGTCCGGTATCTGCTCCTTTGTGCGAGGAGGAATAGGAGGAGCACTGTCAGAGCCGTACAAAATGACCTTCAGCAGGCTACTGGTGTGCATGCTTCTGACCAAACTGTCAGAAACGGACTCCATGAGGGCCCAACATCCTCTAGTGGGACCTGTGCTCATAGCCCAGCACCGTGCAGCTTGATTGGCATTCGCCAATAGATAAGAGCAGGTTCACACTGAGTACGTGAAAGAGTCTGGAGATGTCATGGTGAACATTATGCTGCCCGCAACATCATCCAGAGTGACCGGTTTGGCGGTGGGTCAATGATGGTCTGGGGAGGCATATCCTTGGAGAGTCACACAGACCTCCACTTGCTAGCCAATGGTACCCTGACTGGTGTTAGGATGAAACCCTCAGACCCATCGTTAGACCTTACGCTGGTGCAATGGGCCCTGGGTTCCTCCTGGTGCAGGTCAATGCCCGGCCTCATGTGGCCAGAGTGTGTAGGCAGTTCCTGGATGACGAAGCCATTGATGCCACTGACTGGCACTCACATTCCCCAGACCTGAATCCAATTGAGAACCTTTGGGACATTATGTATCGGTGCATCTGATGCCACCAAGTAGCGCCACAGATTGTCCAGGAGCTCACTGATGCCCTGATCCAGGTCTGGGAGGAGATCCCCCAGGACACCATCCGCCGTCTCATCAGGAGCATGCCCAGACGTTGTCAGGAGTGCATACAGGCACATGGGGGCCATATACACTACTGAGTCACATTATGAGTTGCTGTGATGAAATTCACTCAAGTTGGAACAGCCTGTGATTTCAACTGTTTACTTTGATTTTCGGTGCGAGTTTGAATCCAGCCCTCAATCATTTTGTTCTCAACGAATTACACAATGTACAGTAAATATTTTGATCTTTAATATATTTCATTCATCAAGACCCAATGTGTGATTTAAGTGTTCCCTTAATTTTTTGAGCAGTGTATCTTTTACCAGCACTGAAGTACTGAAGACCCAATATTCAGGACTTGTGACTAGACTTGGTGATTGCCTAATCATGACTTGTATTTGCATTTCTATTGGATAAGCAATGATATTAAGACTTCATTTTAGCAGCACTATTACAGTGTCCATTGTAGGACATTCGTCTGAAAAATCTCTGTCTGAGTCACAAGAACATCTGTCAGCCTCAGGAAAAAGAGTTGTATCTTTTTTTTTCATGCAGCATGTCATGTCCGTTTAACTCAGGAGTCACACTAAACACTCCTCCCTAAAGGTCTGATTGATGAAGCGCTGCAGAGGCTGTTGTCCTTCTGGCAGGTTCTCCACTGGGTTCTTGTTCACATTTGTGACCAAGGCACTTATGCCCCTTATGGCCTGATTTCTTAGTTTGGCCACCAATGTCTTGGTGGTACCAAACCTCTTCCATTTCGCAATGATGTACACTGTACTCCTGGAAACGTTAGATGTTTTAGCAACTGATTTTATAACCTTCCCAGATCTATAACTAGACTGAATTCTCACATCTCTGTAATCTACTGTGAGTTCCTTGGATTTCATGGCTTGGCTTCTGCTCTGACATGCACTGTGAAGTGTGGGACCTTATGTGGGCAGGTTTGTGCCTTTCCTCAGGTCTCGACTCGGACTGATGTTTAGTAACTCGACTACATCCTGGTCTTTTACCACTACCATAAATACAGGACTGGGTTAATGTTCTTCATGTTATTGTAAGACCATCAGTAGGCCAGTCTTTATTACATTACAAGTAACATATTTAAGCAAACCAACACGCCTATATAGAAAAGTTTTCTTAGTTATACGACTAACTTGGCCAATAATGTGGGGTGAATGTACTGATAAGAAACATGTCTGTGTTGGTTTCCCGGCTGTCTATCTGTACAGGAGATCAAAGGAGGAGTATGACCTAGAGATGGCTCGGAGACTGCAGTCAGAGGGGGAGATTGGCTCCACGTCCAGAAGCTGTTGTGATGGGCCAGTTTTAGAAGAGGCCAGTATTCAGAGCTCCGCCTCCACTCAACAGACAAACACCACCAGCAAGGTGAGTTAGGAACATAATACTGACCCCTGATGGTTGCAATACAAACACTGCATTATTACAAACAAACAGTTACTCTTTCTTTGCTCTACGATCTACAGTATGTTTACAGAAATGTTTTGAAGAATACTTGAGCCAAAATACATTGTGTAGGCTCCTAATTGCTAATAAAATTAGGTTATATTAATATTTTTTATATGAAGGTAGGACAATCTTATTCTGAAATATTGCAGTAATTTCAGTGTTTGGGATCTGACTATTGTTTCTGTAACGGTATAATTATGCAATGCTTTCTGTCCATTGACATGACTGTTTATGCAGTGATCACACTAGCTCGTAAAGTTTTAAACATTTACACAGGCAATTCTAATTGGACTAAAGCTGTGGTAATAAAAATCTGGCGATCGAAGCCAGGTTCACTCCATTTTTTCTTTGATACTCCCTAATCAGGAACTAATTTAGACCTAGGACACATTGTGGGTGCAGTTAATGATGAGGTAGAACAGAAGCCTAAGTCCCTGATTAGGGGGTTGCAATGGACAAATGGAGCGGAACTGACTTTGAGGGCCAGATTTGAATACCACTGATTTAATTATTGAAATATAATTTGTGATCTACCTCCACAGTAATCTTTTTTTAGTTTCTGAGTGCTAACCAGGGACATTTGCAGAGACATCTCTTGTGGGAACAAGCCACCAAAAACTGGTTATGTCATTGTAAAACAGGGACGTCTGTCCGGTCAAATCAAACAATGAACGTGGCTTAGTTCTGTCATTGTGTGGTTGGTCAAAACAAAGTAATTTCAATATGAATATAGAAAATTTTGTTATTACCAGTTAAAAATAGAATTAGTGGTAAAGAGACCTTTTAATTTTACAGTGAACTGGATGAATTTCTAGGAACATGACACCTCCATGACTCTGTATGTGTTGTTGCTGTACTGGTAATTGAATGTAATACGGTGCCTTCTGGCAGTAGCTTAAATCACGGATCATATTGGCCAAATAGAAGTCTTTGGAAGCAGGCAGGTTTGGTACAGGAATATAACATTTTACAGGTAATTGAATCGGTTGTGCTCTGGGTTTAAGCAAGAAAGCAATAATGAGAAATGAATGCTCTTTGTGCCTATGAATATAACATTACCAAAATAAAAAATATTGCTCCCACGGAAACAAACTCAAATGTAATTGTACTGCTTCTGGAGTATTTATGATGTATAGAAGATGAAGTATGAAGTTTTGGTGGATCTGTTAAAGGTTCTTAAAAAAAACAATGGAACCGTGAAATTAATGTCAAATCACAAATGTAAAGACCCAGTATATACTATTAGATGAAGGTACATTATTTTTTGTGAAATAAGACATATGTAATTATTATTCTATTCTGTTATTTTATTTTATAATAGAATGAGGAATCCATTCTACATTGTATAAAATAAAATTCTCAGGGTGCCTAGAAAACCATGGTTCCCCATGGAACCACCTAAGCACAAAGTCCTAACAGTAGTCTAACCTGGAGAAATAATGATGATACCGGTAAATCAAGAAGAGCAAGTTCCTGAAAGCTGAGGAAAACTTGAGCGTTAAAGATATCCCCAGAGTACTGACTCCTTTAGACCAGGCTTTAGACTCAAGGTTTACTATTTGAAGTTGTTGTCCTGTTATGCCATAAAGAGGTATGGAAATGCCACCAACACACTTCCTAAACCTTCCTAAACTTTGCTATTGTACTTCAAATAATAGGACCATTTAACTCACATTTCCGATCAGTTATACACGAAAATACCAAATCCTGTAATCGAATTCAACCTCTTCAAAAAATCTCCAGGAGTCCGATGTAGAGTTGAACCGTGATATAAGTGGGCTTAACTGGAAAGACTGGTGGTAAATATAAAGAATGTGGGTCCCCAATTTTCTGCATTTACTTTTTTTCTTAAATTACCCTTGAATTGGTGAGAGGACGTTTGTGGGTTTTTTTTTTGCATACCTTTCACCTACAATTATATCAGATATTCATCTACATAGTAATAATAAAGTGAATGTGATTAAATAAATTGAAATGGGCTGTACCCTAGTGTACCTTGTGTATTTGTATTAAAAATGCATTCTTTTGACTGGTTGGACCTGTAATCTGTCCTGTTTATAAATATTAGCCATGCTACTGAAACGTTATGAGCTCGGTATGGCTTTCTAACTAAGCACTAGATGCAGTGACACTGCTGCCCTGTGCCTTTGCTGTAGGTGAACAGTACATCTTTGAAGAGAGAGGAGCTGAAGGCTGCTGAAGCTAGAGGTGTTGGGCGGATGGGTCCATCCCCTTCTATGTTGCCATCAGGTAATAATAATGCTTTTTCCAGCACTGTTGCTGACTCTTTCCCCGTCATTTCATTTGGTGCTAGACGTGCCCTTCTGTTCTTTTGAAGCATGGTGAAGGTGAATAATTATTCAGCGGATGATGTATTAAACCACCCAGACACATCACCTTCTGAACTGAGCTGCAGAATTGGAAGTAATGGAGTATGGATTATCTACAGTGATGACCTAAACAACAAAGTGAATGACAAAAATAGACAAACTAGATACATTCTAAAACATGCATTTATTTGCAACACGGCACCAAAATTATATTGTAAAATAAATAAATAAAACGTGAAAGGAACACAGTTTTTGCCTAAATGCAGAGCAATTTTTTTTGGGACAAATGCAGTATAACACATTACTGAGTAATGGCCTCCTTATTGTTTTAAGCATGGAGGTTGCTGCATCATGGTGTAGGTATTCGTGACATCAGACAGTCTAGAGTTTTCAGGTGAAAAGAAACAGGACATAAGCACAAGCACATTCTTAGAAGGAACACCTGCGTGTCTGCTTTACACCAGAGAAAAGAAGAGGAATTCACCGATAACTCAAGGCTAAATCTAAACTGGAGTTTCTTACCATGAATACAGTGGCAAGACTTGAAATATATGTCTAGCCATGATCCCTGAGTTTTGCGAGAATAATGGGTAAATATTGCGTAATACAGGTGAGAAATTCTTTTCAATACTTTAAGACACCTAGCTGTAATCAGTACCAAAGTTGTTCCTAACATGTAGCCATGTGAAAAAGTATGTCCACCCCCTGGGAAGTTCATTTTTTTTACACACTGGACGCATGAATATCTGAGCAAAATGTTCACCACATTCGTTGTTAAACGTAACCCAATTTTACTAATCACCAAAAAAAACGTAAAACCATTTATGCAATTAAAACAGAAATACAATTTCCTTATGCCGAAAAAGTTGTACATTATCCATCACATAAAATGGCTAAAATTCTTATCAGGTGCACCAACATCAGGTTATCAGGTTCAGATGAGTTTTAAAATATTTCAGGTTGCTATAGTACAGAGGGTGAGTAATGAATGGCAATGTGTTGATGCAGAGTCGGCCAGCGCAGAGGCAATCGTCCTTCCTGCAGTGAGGGTTCCAGTAAAGGGCACGGAGCCTGGGGCTGTCTCCAGGGAGAAGGGCACGGAGCCCGGGGCTGTCTCCAGGCAGAAGGGCACGGAGCCTGGGGCTTTCTCCAGGGAGAAGGGCAGCAGTAGCAGCAAAGCAGGAGAAGGCTGGATAGAGGAAGCACGCAAGGAGGCTGGCATCTGCAAGCCATTCACAGTGAGTCTCTGTGTAGTGCACTGACTGTAAGTCACTCTGGAATGTGTTGTGTTACCTCTTGTGGCAAGTGTTTTTCATTGTCTCCTATGGATTATTGATGATAACGGGGTTCCCGGAGGGACACAGCAGTCTAAGGAACTACACTCTTCAATACCAGGAGTTCAATACCAGGATGTTACAGTCTGTTGTGACTGGGGGGCTACAATGGACAGGGCATATTGGACTCGTATCTCCTTTGACCCTGACTCCATTTAACTTGAAGCTTGTCCTTCAACCAGTCTGACTTGTAGGACATATTGTACTCCTATTTCAATATTAATGTTAAGCATCTGACAAATATAAAATGGTTTCTAGTTTATAGGATATCACTGTGGTCTCATTATCTATGAATAGGCTGAATAGCTAACTAGGTAGAAAAAAGATTACACGTGGTGACTAATGTTATAATTTGCTGTTGCAAGACAGAATGTTCGGATGTTTTTAGTTATGTAAAATAGCCTGAAATTAATTAATCTGAAAACTAAGTGCAAAACAATTTCCATGTTTGTGCAACTTCTGCAAGCATCTTTATTGCTCTTTGCCAAAATGTGATGATTTGCATTCAGTGCTTTGTGATTTTCTTTAGTTTTCTGGTACCTCTGAGCTGGCTGGGTCATCTCATTCTAATGCTCACTTTTTACCAATCAGCGCACAGCTCTGAATAACAGTCTCCATTAAACAATTTGATCATGGCAAAAAATAACAAAATTCACCCCTGCAACAGAACATTGAAAGGAAACCATGACAGGTTAACTCACCAGGTCTGTTGGAGACGGGACTGATGGATTATGTTTCTTTGTGTACAGGAGTTGTCCTCAGAGCAGCAGGAGCATCTTCAGCAGAGGGCGCTATATTTGAGGCAGCAAAGAGACAAGCTTCAGGCCATGAAAAAAGAGCAGAAACCTAAACCAGCTACACCAGAGGAACCCCCAGCACCAACTGCCAGCACGCCGGTAACATCACACCTTCTACAGTGTATTTTCCCGTAAACATATGGGTGGTCGTACTTCTCCACAAGACACATGTAATACATTAGACAACAATGGATAATACACTCTACATACAATAGGCTGGAGACTGCATACTGAAATACAACTTGAATTCAAGACAACTAGCAAATTCCCAAATCCTGTTTTTATTTAAAATATTTCTCCCCTATTTAGTCTGTTGTTTGCTTTCACATTCGTCCCTTTCTATTGTATTTCTATTTGCTGCTCCTCTATATTTCCATACTATTTTTCTTGCTGCCTTGCCAATCGAAGGAGGATGGTCCCAGAATGAACGGGAGTGGTGCTAGTAGGGTAAAGGAAGACAGGGTCAATGCCTCCCAACCTGTGAGCTCTCCTGTTGGGGGACAGGAGAAGCCCAAGGTGATCTGTGTACAAGTGACAATATTTTATTCCCTTTGTACTTCTGCTGACCCTTGTGCTTTTATTCTTACTGTAGCTACAGCCCTACTCCTGTCATGTGGCCTTGTGACTTAGACAAGCTTTATAATTATTTTTAAAAAATTGACTCTAAACATTCCAATTTCTCTTCCAAGGAGATCTCAGTTGAAGAAAAAAAGAAGTTGCAGAAAAGAAAACATCTGGCAGAGAAACTGAAAGAGGAAGTTATCAAGAAATGAGCTCAACTGCAATAAATTTTCCTGAGTTGAACTGTAGTCACCCTGAACTGTAAATGCACCTAGAAGTGGAGATGGACAGCTTGTGAGGGCAAAAGGAGGTGCAGTTGTTTTGGAAAATGCAGTATTTAACTAAATCTTGATAGTCTTAAATACACCGATCAGCCATAACATTAACACTGATAATCTCATTATCATGGCACCTCTCAGTGGGTGGGATTTATTAGGCAGCGAGTTCTGCAGTGGTCAGTACCTATCAAAAGTCCAAGGAAGGAAAAGCGGTGAACCGGCGACAGGGTCATGGGTATTCAAAGGCTCATTGATGCACGTGGGAAGCGAAGGCTGGCCCGTGTGGTCCGATCCAACAGACGAGCTACTGTAGCTCAAATTGCTGAAAAAGTTAATGCTGGTACTGATAGAAAGGTTACAGAACACACAGTGCATCACAGTTTGTTGCGTATGAGGCTGTGTAGCCACAGACCAGTCAGGGTGCCCATGCTGACCCGTCCCCTGCCAGAAGCGCCTACAATGGGCACGTGAGCATCAGAACTGGACCACGGAGCAATGGAAGAAGGTGGCCTGGTCTGATGAATCACGTTTCCTTTTACATCTCATGAATGGCCGGG
>JACXGI010001762.1:0-85567 GCA_016801175.1 Esox masquinongy
TGCCACGCAGCATTGCTGCAGTAATTCAGGCAAAAAGAGCCCCAACTAAGTATTGAGTGCTGTACATGCTCATACTTTTCATGTTCATACTTTTCAGTTGGCCAACATTTCTAAAAATCCTTTTTTTGTATTGGTCTTAAGTAATATTCTAATTTGCAGACATACTGAATTTGGGATTTTCATTAGTTGTCAGTTTTAATCACCACAATTAAATGAAATAAACATTTGAAATATATCAGTCTGTGTGTAATGAATGAATATAATATCCAAGTTTCACTTTTTGAATGGAATTACTGAAATAGATCAACTTTTTGATGATATTCTAATTATATGACCAACACCTGTATAGTGTATATTAAAAAAATACATTCTCCTGATTGGGTGAGCAAAAAGTGTCAAACTGATTCCAGGGAGGGCAGTGTCAGTGGGTTTTCACTTATCCCTTTTACTTGATTGATGAATTAAGGTCACTAACTTAAATGGAAAGGAAAAGCCAAACACCAGCAGATACCAGGCACTCCATGGAATGAATTCGACAACCCTGGGGGCTAAAGTTCTTGTTTATATTACGATACATTTTCTGAAAAATATCGAAGACCCGAGACGCTAGATTATTTAGTTGGGTAAACTAGCAGATATCGATAGCGAAAGTTCACGAAAGTTCCATCCCACCAAAAACATGTTTAAAAAGCTGTTTTGGTTAACTAAAAGAGACTATATTCTCAACAGTATAAATAAAAAAAACTTAAACTGAGGCAAAGGTCTTAGACCACTGAGTCTCTTGGGGTGAACGATATTCTGAGAAAAAACATTAATATTAATACAAATGATCTTTTCCTAGTCCAGGCCGGCTGCAGGGTAAAGTGACTGAGGTGGCAAATGAACTCAGGGGCAAATGAAAACAGGAAGGGGGCTAATATTTCTTTTGCAAGTGTCATCGTCTCTACATTAAACTAAAACTGAGGGGGCTAAAATTTCAACTGAGTGAGCTAAGCCCCCTTTAGCCCCCCCCTTGGCGCCGGGCCTGTCCTGGTCATCCAAGAAAACCACTGAATGATGATTACGGTAAGTATTTCTCTCCCAATAATACAATACTGTTCAATTTTCAAATTAACAAAATATTTTTGGGGATGCAAAATTACAAAGGAGCTTTGAGATTATTCTGTTCTTTCAGTCGAGTAAACTCCCTGGGCAGGATGGCATACAAGCAAATTAACTCAGATATCTATGATTAGCATGGACCTTTCTTTTTTCATTGAGTACCTGAAATATAGTAATATTTCAGGTACTCAGTAAAAATGAATACTTGCACTAATACTCAAGCAAGACCTAGATGGTAGAAATAAAAGAGAATACATATGAGGTCCATATCTCTATGGACCTCTCCTGGACCCTCAACACCTCAGCCCTGCTCAAAAAGGCGCAGCAGCACCTGTATTTTTTGAGGAGGCTGAAGACAGCCTGTCTGTCCTTCAAGATCCTTGTGAACTTTTATCGCTGCACAATCGAGAGCATTCTGACAAAATGTGCCACAGTGTGGTTTAGCGATTGCTCCATAGCCGACCAGAAGGCCCTGCAACGGGTGGTGAAAACTGCCCAGCACATCACTGGTGCCCAGCTTCTTGCCATTGTAGACCTCCAACGCAAGAGGTGTCTGTATCAGGGACCCTTCACATCCATGCCACAAACTGTTTGCCCTTCTACCATAAGGCAGAAGGTACAGGTCTTTTCGAACCCGCACCAGCAGGCTCAGGAACAGTTTCTTCCCATCTACTGTAACCCTGCTTAACTCTCACCCAGGGAACCTTATGAACGCTGTGACCCATCACTAACCATACCCCCCCACTCTCAGGTCCTTGTTGCATTACTCCCTTGTACTACTCTGACACTGCCTTGCAAAGCCTGATAATGGAAGTTTTCAGTTGTTACAGATATGGGTCTACCTCAGGAACCTCACTGCTGCTATCCCTGCATTTCAGTTGCACATGCACCTTGTACATTCAGTTTGCCTCTTTGCACATTTCGAATTGCCATTGTACTTGCATTTTTACCGTTGTTACACATGCATGTCTACCTCAGGGACCTCATTGCTGCTATTTCTGCATCCCGGTTGCACATGCTACATTACTCCTTCAATTTGCCTTGTTTGCACTTCTGAAATGCCACTTAGAATTTGCCATTTATACCCGCACAACTATTACCCAACTTGTAGCATACACAATTCTTAATACTTGTACATTTTCTGCCCTCCTCTATTTGCCTTAATTGCACATTTAGTATTGCCATTTGTACTGCATTTGCCTTCATTGCACACCTATACATTCCACTTGTAATATACACATACTTAATACTTGTAAATACTTGCACATTTTCTGCCCTCCTCTATTTGCACTTCTGGTTAGATGCTAACTGCATTTCATTGTACTGTGCTTGTACTGTTCAATGACAAAAAAGTTGAATCTAATATAATCTGAACTAAAAAAAAATAAAAAATCTTCCACTTCCATGTTATCATACAAAATGCATAGCACACAGAATACAAAAATTATTTTATCAGATATTATTAATCAGGATCAGATATGGTTTCCTTTACGATACAAATGAGACAATATACAACTTGTAATTGAAGAAATATAATCAGAAATATCTCAAAAGCCAGTCTAATAGAAGATTCTCTAATTTGATGATTCTGGAATTTACTGCTCATATGCTGTAAATGTCTGGATTTTGGTGAATCTCTCATTCAATGGGTAAACATTGTGTTTGACAATCTGACTGTGAAATAGTAAATAATTTCTCAAAGAGCTTTTAACTTTCAAGAGGAGTTCAACAAGCCTGTCCACGGAAATTGCTAGCTATTAAAATCATGTTGCAGATGAGTTAAGATTTAAGATCTGTCTCATTTAATAGCTACACAACCTTTCCAGCCTCTCTGGACATAAACTAGACCATGATACAATTTAAAGTATTGAATCTTTAAAAAGACAACCTTTACATAACATTTGCTTATCTAGAAAATGGTATAGCAGTGTAGGTAGACAAACCTGGTATTCATATCACTAAATAACATAAATAATATAAAGGATTCTTTCATATACTTTCATTGAAAATGTGTAAATATACAGTAGAGAGCATTCTGCAACCATGGAAAAGTAAAAATACTCACTGCCTATTCCTAAAAACTAGTTTTAAATCATGTGTACAAAATTTACTTTGTCTGGACTTCTATGCCAGACAACTAGTGTCCACTGATATAATCAATATGCATTTGGAGGCCAGAAATAAATTATTGTTAGAAATCGTGCTAAAAGGCTCCTTGATTTAGATTTTGTTCTTAAATCTGAGATTGTTTTCCTATAGACTACTAAGAAAGCTCACCCCTCATTGAAAAATGGCCTATTTAACTTGATGCACTTCATAAATTCTTACTTTTAATGTATGGATATTCAGCAATACACAACTGCTTACAATTTCAATTCCATCTAACAGAACATGTTAAAAATTTCAAAACACTTTTCAACTCAATTTATTTTATAAAACAGAGGTTTATTGAAAAGATGTATGAGAAGTGCATGTTGTTTCCAAATGATACTGTTAACTGGAATGGTAGAATAATGTATCAACAAGCAAAGATATGGGAAGACTTGTTCAACTCAAGGATACCACCAACTGATTGCAACATTACTGCAGAAATGGAGGAAGTGGAGAGAGATCTGGAACTTGTCTCTACTATTTATTAACATCACAACCTGGGGGGGATAGCATAAACAGGAAAGTATGCCAGTTTCATTTGAGGACCAGGATGTTCACAGCTGCGCTGTTTAATAGATTCTAAAATAGGTAGGAAGAGGTTTTTGATATACCTATTCCATGGCACAGGGTGTTCTAGCTGATACTGTATATAAGGCAATACAAAATTCAACACGCGCATTTCAACACAAATGGTTTTTTGAACATTCTTGCCACCTGCAAAATCTTAAATTTATGGGGCATATCACACCATCTCAGCTCTGTAGAGAGAATTATTAGACCATTTCTTTCGGTATTACCCTCCGTTTCCAATCTAACGTTAAGGAATGGCTCAAAAGGAGGAAATTATATAAAAAATAACATTAGAAATTGCATTGTTGGGAGATACAGTGGATATAAAAAGGTTTTTATTTTTCATTTTTCCCCCTTGAAGATTTCAGTTTGTTTTTCAATTGAATTGTTCACATTATAGGTCACATTAAAGGTGGAAAAAGTTCTGACATGATTTATCTTTGTCTCATTCTTTTACATCACAAGAACCTGGCATTTTAACAGGGGTGTATAGACTTTTTATATCCACTGTATACTGTACAGAGACCTAGTAAGTCAATCAACAATATACTATATTTATACTTATCGCAAAAACATTCACCTTCAACTCACAGTTGGTGGATTCTAGAAGATTCATATTGTATGTTACAGCAGTTGAAACACATAGCATACTGAGATGGGAATAGGGTCACAGGTGGGCTGAAGGAAGCCAAGTGGCAGAACCTGGGAGTTGAGTGGGAGTGAAGTTGCTGACACAGGATAACATGACGGTCAAACACACTCCAATAAAAAGACAACAAAAAACACGATTAAGAAAGGTGCACAGATTAATACCAATTTGGGAAGATGCATAGACCCATGCATTGGATGGAACTTCACAAAGTGTCTTGACCGCCTGTGGTCACTAAATGCCCCATGAAAGTTATCATAAGACAATGGGGTGTTAACCCTGGTGCCCAGGCTAAAACGTCACTATGGACACATAATCATCAACCAATCATCCCAGAGCATGTTCTTAAGTGCACTACAGTGTTTAGAAAAAAAACACTTACAATTGTATTTACCAGTGTAAGCACCAAAAGGCAAAGCTGGATCCATATTTCATGAATAGCGAAGTATTTCACTTGTACACACTCAAGAACTAGAAATAAATCTATCCCAGGCAAACAAAAAAATAAGCACTCAATCAATGAGACACATTGAAGGGAACTTGATATCTTATAATAAGTAATGGGTGGCTTGGATCTAATCAAATGGAGGGCTTATTCAACAGAACATGAGCAACATAATAGCAAGTAGATGTTTAGTTTTCAGACCACTTGAAAGATGTGAGACTAACCACAGACTGTCTCTCTTTTCAAGATGCTAATATAACAGAGCCAAGCATGTTCCACCTCATAAAGACACATACTGTGTAGGTATACTGTCCATTTGACAAGGGGACTCTTGTCCAGAGAGCCAAAACCAAGCCATCAGTCAAACCAAGGAATATTGCTAAAAAAAAATGCACATACTCTGTAAGCCATATTAGCAATAATAAACCAAGCTTAAAGCAAGCAGTCTTGTTCTGCCTTGAGCATTTGAAGTGGCGTCACGGGGGGACGTTCAGAATTGCAACATTCTGAAGTAGCCGAAAATGGAAATGTTGTTTGTGTCTGTTGAAATGATTAAAATTAAATTCTATTCTTCAAGGTCAAGCCGTAAATTTAATAAAAAAACACAAATATTTTGTATTTTTCATTCTTTTTAAATACGAGATCTTTCCAAGGACCCTAGCTGAGTATTCCAGGATTCGATTCTTGATCACTTTCCATTGTTAATGCAGAATACATTCACCGCAAATAATAGCACAGAGCAAAACATTTCTGCTCATCAGTTTGTTCCGAAGAATTTTTAACGATTGCTTGAAGGCCATCAAAGTAAAGTCACAAATCATATACACTCGCCCTCTGCAGCAGAACACAGTGGGTGAAAAGAAAGAATGCCACCCTTTTTTAAGTGGGTGCTTGCAATTGAACCTCAGGCTCTACTGTCCATAAATCACACCATCAATTATTAACCCAAATCTCTTTTAATGTGCCAAAAGAAATCCCGGCGGACAAACTAATGCAACAAGCAGGAAACGAAAAGAAACGATTAAATGACCAGCGTGGCCCGAGTGAGCCCTTTAACGTTTACACTGAAGAGTGAAGTGCAGGAAAACATCAAACATAGAGGGCATCCTCGGGATGAAGGCTTCCATGGGGTGGGGGGGTGGGGGTGGGGGTATTAAATAATACACCATTCCACTCACTTAAGGGTGGAAAAAAAGCTGTCTGACAGTGCCCTGTTGACATGACCGATAGATACTTTAAAATGGAGCAGGACACAAGAGATCAGGCGAATCCAACCTCTTCCTTTTCAGAATGCTTCTAGAAGGATACGTTCGGTTGCATCTGAGTTCTGAAGGTGATAAAAGTCGTTTAAAAGAGCACTAAAAGCAAATATTGGCCTATTAAGACAACAACCTTGACAGCAATAATGAGTTAACTGCAGGGATATGTTTCCATAATTATACGCTTCACAATGTTCATTTTGTTGCAGAAGCAATTCTCCAAAGCTTTTATATGGCGCAGCTAACACAAAGTCAGCAGCAATTTCATCTCTCTGCATGTTAAGTGTTGTAATGTTATTTTACAACAAGAATCGTTGCAGGTTTTCCACTTATAATAGTATAAATATTTTCAATAGGTACTATCTTCACAAAAACATCCCCCCCCCCCCGAAAAAAACAAAAACTGATTTTACAGCACCTGACGTGCATAACATTTCATGGTGTGAGGGACATATTCATAGTGACAGTGTGAAAACTTCTGGGAGAGAAGGCCATGCTAGCCAAAGTATAATTTTCTTCTATATATGAATAACAACTTGCAGGAAGTCGTGATATTATTTGAATTTCACAGAGGAAAACATTGCCCGGAGACAATTATGCATATGTAGCACTGGCATCAATAGTCACGATCCATTTCGGTCGTTTTTGTTTATTTACGTACACAGCGTTATATTCCAAACACTGATCCCCTTCAAGGTTTTCTCCAGGACCTGTTCAGTTCTATTTCCCGCATGACAAAGGAGGGGCGGGCCAGCGACAGCGTGGGATGAATAGTGAAAGCTGTCTTATTAGTGCTAAACTCCAGTACTTATAGGCTGCCAGATTGACGGAAGAAAAAAAAACTGTTGGTAGGAAAGCTGAGCCCCAAACAGGCGGGCAGTGATAAATATCTGCTGTCAGTTCTAACATGACTCACTTGTCTTAGTCTCTGCGTTCCGGAAGGGACGGGGGGGGACGGTGTGGGGCTGCTACAACACACCGCGATCATTATCCGATTGCAGATAATAGATGTAGTCCATTAAAGTGTATACACTATACACTTCTTATAAAGCATCCAGATACTCAACGCTGGTATAATGCTGTAGAACCGTTATCAGATTGCAGGTAATGTCATTACTTCAAATAAGAGTAACCAACCAAGACAATAACACTGAATCATGGAGAAAGGATGGGGTGGGAAAGTGATATTGTGTAAACCACAAAGGTCGTTTTATATGACGTTTTGCTATAGGTGTGCAACAACGCAAATCCTCATCGGAATCACTGTCAAACTAGTCAGTTTCTCATCCATGTAGTTTTACCAGTCCCTTATAATTCATTCGTACCCCTTGCGCTTCTCAAGTCAATGATCACTCCATACTTATGCCACTGGCACACAAGGGGAACACAAAAGGGAAACCTCTGCTATTTTAGCAGCAGGTCAATGAAAAACCTCTGAGATCTGAGGAGAAATGTGTGTTTCTAGCTTACTGTGAGGTGCAGGTCAGGTTGGATGATAGGAATACTGTGCCGGTAGGAAGGGGAAAACCTGCTGTGACCTACAGCGATAGGCCATTATCTACCATTTCAAACAATATATACCATATCATCTCTGCCTGCTCCATGCAGAGACTACTGCTGTTATTGTGCCACACAAAAAGCATCTGCTGAGCAATTAATTGTGCCTAGTTTTGTTAGATTAAACAAAGTAGATTTCATTTAGATTTTAACAAGATCCCAAAACCATTTTTTTAAATAACCCTAGACAGAAATGGGTTTACAGTTGGAAAAGCACAAGCCAGGCACAGTACACTCTTGCCGCAGACCTCATCTATCAGGCACCTCACTACTGCCACCTAATGGGACCTCACCTCTCAGGGACCTCACCAACAGTAAGATAACACTCGAACCGTTCAAGCTAGAGAAACCAAACCAGTCTCCACATGCTTTTCCAACCTTCAGTCTCCAAAACTTTTATCAGCTATAACTATATTCATTAGTAACATATATCCTAAGTAATTCACCATCAGTAAGTCTTAAACATTTGTTGCCCTGTGCCTGAATCAGTCAGATTAACTTTTTCTCACCTAGGAAGAAATCAACCTACCTATTGATTATAAATACATTAGATGATGTAAAACCAAACTGGTGGCTTTGACTGGGAGTACCGAAATGAAGATGGTTTACAATTCAAACTTCAGTGGGCCATACTTTCCCTGGTGCTACATTAGATCAATGTTTAATCAAAGCAAGTGAAATTAAAACGGCTGCACTGAACCCAATAAATCTTTAATCAGCTAAAGTATATTTAGATTCAGTCTTGCTTTGCTCTTGATATGAAACCTCATACAGAATACATGTGCAGACTGACTCAACTTGGATGGCTTTAAAACAGCCTACACTTGGGCCTCTAAGTAGATATACAATGACACTCAAATGTATTCACCCCTTTGGACCACGTTTTATTGTGACAACATGAAATCAAAATTGATTTAATCAGCACTATTTGCCTCTGATCAACACAAAATAATGAAATCTGCAAATTGTTCTAAATGAGTCACAAATATAAAACAGAAAAGAATTGATTGCATAAGTATTCACCCCCTTTGCCATTGTCTTTAGTAGTCACGTAATTAGTTGAATAGTCCACCTTTGTACAATCAAGGTGTTTCACGTGTTTTCAGGTTAAACACACCTGTGTCTGGGAGGTCCCATAGTTGGCTAGTACAATTCCCAACGAAAACTATACAATGAAGTCAAAAGAACACTCAAAGCAAATCTGGAGTAAGGTTCTTCAAAAGCACGTTCCCCGAATGCATGTTCCCCTGAACTTTGTAACCATCAGAGAACATTTGCAAAACATTCACATTATGTTCTGCAAATGGGAATGTGGTGTTTTACCTTTATAGAAGATTCCCAGAACTTTCAATGAACATTCTCTTAACCCCACAAAATGTCCTGGGAACTAGCTTTTGTTAGCTGGGTTCCAATGTCGCCTGATCGAAGGCTGGGAATAGCCCCATCTATCTGGTGAAGCAGCTGCGGCAGAACCGCGGTGCTCAGTCCCTGCTGAGTCGTGCCTGCTGTCACTGCCCAGCCCCCTGCCCAGTCCTGTCTGGTGTCACTGCCCAGCCCCCTGCCCAGTCCTGTTTGGTGTCACTGCCCAGCCCCCTGCCCAGTGATTACCGGTGCCAGAGCCAAGACCCTTGCTGCCTCCCCAGCCAGGCACCACATTCCCAACTGTAGCCACAGCCCTCTCAGCTGACAGCTACTGATTACATCTCAGCAGTCCCTGGTGCCACCTCTCAGGTCCCTCAGGAGTAACCGGTAAATAAGTAAAACAGTAGTAAGACACACAGCAAAACACTTACAGGGAATTCAGATTATCTCAATGCCATCCTCTCAATCAAACTCTAATGAAAAGCATGTTTTAGGCAGTGGATAAACACTGTAAAAGGCATGGATGAACATAGTATTACAGGCCATGGATGAACACAGTGTTACAGGCAGTGGATGAACATAGTGTTACAGGTAGTGGATGAACACAGTATAACAGGCCGTGGATGAACACAGTGTTACAGACAGTGGATGAACACAGTGTTACAGGCCGTGGATGAACACGGTGTTACAGGCCGTGGATGAACACGGTGTTACAGGCCGTGGATGAACACGGTGTTACAGGCAGTGGATGAACACGGTGTTTCAGGCCGTGGATGAACACGGTGTTTCAGGCCGTGGATGAACACGGTGTTTCAGGCCGTGCATGAACACGGTGTTTCAGGCCGTGGATGAACACGGTGTTTCAGGCATGGATGAACACGGTGTTACGGGCAGTGTATGAACACAATGTTACAGGCCGTGGATGAACACGGTGTTACAGGCCGTGGATGAACACGGTGTTTCAGGCCGTGGATGAACACAGTGTTTCAGGCCGTGGATGAAAACAGTGTTACGGGCATGGATGAACACAGTGTTACGGGCAGTGGATGAACACAATGTTACGGGCAGTGGATGAACACAGTGTTACAGGCAGTGGAGGAACACTGTGTTACAGGCATGGATGAACACAGTGATACAGGCATGGATGAACATAGTGATACAGGCAGTGGATGAACACAGTGTTACAGGCAGTGGATGAGCACAGTGTTACAGGCATGGATGATACTTGGAGTCTACAGGGTATCAATCTCCCTGCTGATCTACTGCTGGCAAATGAACATCTTCAGGGTGCCAATTTCCACCGTGCCGTAGCTGCTTGTCAGCACCAAGAGACACACGTGTACAACCTGCCAGGGAGCACAGCCGGACAGGCTAAACCGTCTGACCCTCTTGGACCACACAAACCTTAAACCAAGAGGATGTATACCAGGAAGGTGCCGGCCAATACAAAGTGTGGGCAGCACAGGATTTCAGAAACTGGCCAAAATATCAGGGCACAGAGTCCAAGTCTAAGGAGCATTGGCTAGAGCAAATTAGAAAAGGAGATGTAAACGTATCATGTTATCCATTGGTGCTTTTATTATTGATTGTTCTGTTAATTGTATTTTGTTTTTGTCATTATTGATTAGCTGATAAGTTGAATATCAAACAATGTTTGTGTAAGAATTTCTCTCTTTTTGTGTCCAAATTCCATCTTATTTCATCTGGACTGGTTCAACCTGATTGTAATGAATGGGTAAGGGGAAGAGAGAGAGACTGGTTCCAGTTGCAGAGCAGGTGGTTTATTAGGGAGAAAAACTCCCGGTAGGGCAAGGCGAAGGACAGTCATACAGGCAAGTGTCAAAATCACGAGACACAAACAAATGCAGAATCACTAGGCCAGAGACGGAGTCGAGGAGCAAAGCAGGCGATGGTCAAAACACGGGAATCAATACAGAAACAGCACTAGGCGAAAGCAAAAAACAGAAGGCTCAGTAATGAATGACGGAGTGATAAACAATACCTCACAAACGCTAGGGAGAACTGAACAGAACTAAATAGGGACATAAACCAGATACAGGTGGGGACACAGGTGCTCAGAATGAGGGTGATTGGGATCTGATGATTGGGGTGCGTTCATGAACCTTGGAGCGTGGGGTGCGTTCAGGAGTGGTGGAGCGCGGAAGCGGGTCCACGCCGGAGGAGGACGTCACAGTATCCCCCCGGCCACGGGAGGCTCCTGACGACCACGGAAGCCGAGCAGGAGGGCGACCCCGAGGGCGAGGGGCAGGGCGGTCAGGGCGGGCGAGGTGGAAGGCTCGAATCATCCCGGGGTCGAGGACGTCCGTAGACAGGACCCAGGACTGCTCCTCCGGACCAAACCCCTCCCAGTCAATGAGGTACTGCAATTGTCCCTGACGACGTCGGGAGTCCAGTATGCCTCGGATGGTATACGTGGGCGACCCGCCGACGTCCAAAGGAGGAGGGGGTTCGGAGCGGGAGACAGGAGGATGCAGGGGCTGTAGAACACAGGCTTGAGCAGGGACACGTGAAAGACAGGATGAATCCGGTATTGACGGGGCAGCAGGAGACGGTAAGTGACAGGGTTGATTCGTCTGATAATCTTAAAGGGGCCGATATAGCTGGGAAGGAGTTTCTTGCTGGGGAGGCGCAGCCGGAGATCCCAGGTTGACAACCAGTTGGCCCGTCTGGAACGTAGGCGTGGGCCGTCGTCGACGGTCAACAAACCTCTTTTGGGTTTGGGATGCCCGTTCCAGGTGCCAATGGGCCGTCTCCCATACCTGCTCGCTGCGCTTGAACCAGTCATCCACGGCAGGGACCGGTCCGGGCTGCGCCTCCCAGGGGAACATAGCTGGTTGGTAACCTAGAACACATTGTAAAGGTGTTAGGCGGTGGGACGAGTGTATCAAAGAGTTCTGGGCGTATTCAGCCCAGGGTAAAAAGTCAAAAAGGCTCCAGTCAGTCGGCTCCTGAAACACTGTTGCCTCAGGTATCTCCCCAGTTCCTGGTTTAAGCGTTCCGTCTGGCCGTTAGACTCCGGATGGTAACCCGAGGACAGACTCAGGGTGATACCTAGACGAGAAGCGAAGGCCCGCCAGACCCTCGAGATAAACTGCGGGCCGCAGTGGGAAACGATGTCATAGAGCCGAAAGACGTGGTGGAACAGGCACTCAGCCATTTCCAAGGCGGTGGGCAGGCGCAA
The DNA here is from genome assembly GCA_016801175.1 of Esox masquinongy. Classification (NCBI taxonomy): domain Eukaryota; kingdom Metazoa; phylum Chordata; class Actinopteri; order Esociformes; family Esocidae; genus Esox; species Esox masquinongy. Next base: position 12,297 of record JACXGI010001762.1, read on the forward strand.
TAAAGGGATGAGTCTACACATCTTAGAGAACCGGTCGACGGCGACAAGGATCGTGGTGTAGCCGGAAGAGACAGGGAGGTCCGTGACGAAGTCCACCGCAATGTGGGACCAGGGTCTATGAGGCATAGGCAGAGGATGTAGCGCACCTGCAGGAAGATGACGGGGGCTCCTGGACTGGGCGCAGACAGGGCAGGATAGTACGTAGTCCCGTACATCCGCGGCCAATGTGGACCACCAGTAGGTCTTGGAGATGAGGTCCGTGGTTTTGCTGACGCCGGGGTGGCCGGAGGCAAGAGAGGTGTGGCACCACTGCAACAGTTGGGGTCTCACCGCAGCGGGAACAAAGGTCTTACCGGCTGGGGTGTCAGTCGGGGCTGGTTCCGTCCGGAGTGCCTCCTCGAGGAGAGTCTGGAATTCCCATTGAATCGGGGCGACAACACAGGAAGACGGCAAGATGGTTTCGGGGTGTTTGGTGCTCGAGGGGAGATCGAACCGCCGAGATAGCGAGTCTGCTTTACCATTCTTCTCTCCAGGCTGGTAGGTCACGTGGAACCAAAAATGGATGTCGAGCTCCCTCTAGCCAATGTCTCCATTGTTCGAGGGCAAGTTTGATGGCCAGCAGTTCACGGTTACCGACGTCATAGTTCCGCTCCGGGGGAGTGAGCTTTCTGGAAAAGAACGCACAGGGATGGAGCTTGGCAGGGTAACCGTGTAATTGGGAAAGAACCGCCCCCACACCCACTTCCGATGCGTCTACCTCCAAGACGAAGGGCAGATCAGGGTCTGGCTGGCGAAGGATAGGTGCTGTGGTGAACAGGTCCTTCAAGTGCTGGAAGGCTGTGTGGGCTGCGTCGGACCAAAGCAGGTTCCGACCCTTCTGGCTTGTCATAGCTGTGAGGGGGGCGGCGACGGTGCTGTAGTTTCGTATGAACCGGCGATAGTAATTGGCGAAGCCAAGGAAACGCTGTAATTCCTTTACAGTTTTGGGCGTGGGCCAGTCCCGTACGGCTGTAACCTTGTTATGGTCCATAATGACCCCTCCTGGAGTCAGTACGGACCCTAGGAAGGTGATGGAACGGACATGGAACTGGCTTTTCTCTGCTTTTACGTACAGATGGTTTTCTTGCAGTCATTTGAGGAAATGTTGAATTTGCTGGATATGGTCGGTCATGTTGTCTGAGTAAATAAGTATGTCATCGATGTAGACCAGGACAAAACGGTCAAGCAGGTCATGAAAGATGTGGTTCATGAAAGACTGGAATACGGCCGGGGCGTTAGTCAGTCCATAGGGCATGACGAGGTATTCAAAGTGGCCCCGGGGTGTGATGAACGCGGTTTTCTATTCATCTCCTTCGCGGATCCGAATCAGGTTATAAGCGCTGCGGAGATCAAGTTTGGTATAGACCTGAGCCCTCCCGACCCCTTTCCAAAGCAGCGGGAATGAGAGGGAGAGGGTAGCGGTTCTTCACTGTGATGTCATTCAGGGCCCAGTAGTCAATACACGGTCTTAAGCCGCCGTCCTTTTTGCCCACGAAGAAGAAGCTGGCAGCCACCGGAGACATAGACGGGCGAATGGATCCTGTTTGTAGAGCCTCAACAATGTAGTCATTCATGGCCTGGGTCTCAGGTATGGATAGTGGGTAAATGCGCCCTTTCGGGGGAAGGTGTCCGGGGAGGAGAGTTATGGCGCAGTCCCATGGGCGATGAGGCGGGAATTGAGAAGCCTTTTCCTTGCTGAACACCTCAGAGAACTGGGCATAGTCAGGTGGAATGGGGACCGGTAGTAACGGTTTGGAATCTTCGACAGTCGTGGCAAAACAGGGCAGATCCATACATTGGGTCCTACACTGGCTGTTCCAGGTGATCAATTCTCCTTGACGCCAAGAGATGGAAGGGTCGTGTTGGCTGAGCCACAGGTGGCCTAGTACGAGTGGTTCGGTTGCAGAGGGGATGACCAGGAGATGTATCCTTTCGGTATGCAGGGCACCAATCTGAAGGGTCACGGCTGACGTTTGTTGGGTGATATAGCCACTTCCCAAAGGCTGCCCGTTAAGGGTGTTAATCCTGAGAGGAGGAGATACAGAGTGAAGCGTCAGTCCTAGTTTAGCTGCCAGTGAGCCGTCAATGAAATTGCCCGCAGCCCCGGAATGAATGAGTGCTGCTACGTATTCCGTGCGTCCTGAGTGCAACAACAGAGCAGGCAGATATAATTGCTTCCTAGTGATGTTCAGTAGCGCCGAGACCCCTACCTGAACCGGGAAGTGGGGTTGGGTTGTCCGCGGGGTCCGGCGACGAGCTGAGCAGTCCCTAACCTCATGTCCACTTTCCCCGCAGTACAGGCATAGGTTTTCCCGGAAGCGCCTGGCCCTCTCGGCATCCGTGAGTGGAGCTCTGCCGATCTGCATTGGCACAGGAACGTGCTGGGGAGCCGGGGTGGTCGGCGGCAGAGCCAGACGACGGGGACGTGGTTGTGGCGTCTTCTTCTGGTCTGCCAGTAAGCGGTCGACAGAGATGGACATGTTAATAAACCGGTTCAGGTCTGTGAGGACTCCTCGGCAGGCTAGCTCGGTCTGTAGTTCCCTGGTGAGCCCTCTGCGATACACGGTTAACAAAGCGGGTTCGCTCCATCCATTACCGGCCGCCAGAGTCCGGAACTCCAACGCATAATCCCCTGCCGTTTGGTCTCCCTGTCGGATGTCACATAGTTGGTGTCCCACGCTGTGCCCCGTGAGGGGGTGGTCAAACACCTCCTTAAAGAGGTTCAAAAACGGGTCCAGGGCGTTCATCTCGGTGCTGTCAGCGGACCACAGGGCGGTAGCCCAATCCAGGGCTTTACCAGTCAAGAGGGAGATGATGAAGTGGATTTTCTCTATATCCGTGGAAAAGGTCTGGGCGTGGTGTAGGAAGTAGATGGAGCACTGCATCAAGAAGCCCTCACATTTACCAGGGGATCCGTCGTACTTCATCGGGGCCACCATAAACTGGTGAGCGGCAGGTGGACTGGTCGGACCAGACGAAGCAGCAGGAGCAGTGGTGGCCTGATGGAGCAGGCGACACAACTCCTCGATGCAGTCCTCCTGTTGCCGTAGACGGTGGTGTAGCTCCGCTGGATCCATGCGTAGGGTGAGGTATTCTGTAATGAATGGGTACGGGGAAGAGAGAGAGACTGGTTCCAGTTGCGGAGCAGGTGGTTTATTAGGGAGAAAAACACCCGGTAGGGCAAGGCGAAGGACAGTCATACAGGCAAGGGTCAAAATCACGAGACACAAACAAATGCAGAATCACTAGGCCAGAGACGGAGTCGAGGAGCAAAGCAGGCGATGGTCAAAACACGGGAATCAATACAGAAACAGCACTAGGCGAAAGCAAAAAACAGAAGGCTCAGTAATGAATGACGGAGTGATAAACAATACCTCACAAACGCTAGGGAGAACTGAACAGAACTAAATAGGGACATAAACCAGATACAGGTGGGGACACAGGTGCTCAGAATGAGGGTGATTGGGATCTGATGACTGGGGTGCGTTCATGAACCTTGGAGCGTGGGGTGCGTTCAGGAGTGGTGGAGTGCGGAAGCAGGTCCACGCCGGAGGAGGACGTCACACTGATCAACAATAAAAAAAATAAAAAAAATTAGTAAAAATAGTTTGGCTCTCAAATTACATACAGCACTCTAGATTTGAGAACATTTGTAGCAGAGAAACTAAAAGAATAAATAAAAAACCATATCAGTGTCTCATCCTTTTCAACCCCATCTGAGATATGACCTTGAAGGCTCATCATCAGCATCAGCTACATGTGTATCAACCATGTGCTGTCCAGATCCTAATTGTTATTCTAAACATTAAGCAGCTGTCCGCTCCAAATTTAGATATAAACTATGGTGATAACCTATTTTCTCATCACAGCCTCCCAGAGTATTTTCAAAACAGTAAAGCCTGCAAAGGTGGGTATCAAACCACAGACCTTTGAATGCATGCAAATGGTATGTTTTCATACATTTTGAGCAAATGATGATAATGGAACATTATCAGGCAGATATAATGTCAACTAAACCTTCAACTTTCCTCTATTTTCCCTTCTTTTTCCTACTTTTCTTCTTCCCACCTCTCCACCCTTCCTGAAAGACTATTGTTCCATAGCTTCATCTATAACATTGGTCTATAACAACCGTATCAACTTTGCGACACCACAAAGTAGGCCAACGGTTCCATCCCAACTGAACAGCCCACAATTCCTCACAGCTCGTAAACAAAAAAGGGGTTCATATTTTCACATTTGCATAATAGCTGAAATATCATCAAAAGTTTTTAATGGCACGGGGCCTTTGGGTTAAACACTGTTTTACAGCTTGGGTTCAACACCATTGTTCATCTGGCTCCATTGCAGTTTATTTGTTTGTTCCAGGCAGTTGATGTAAGCTGTCCTGACACTCTAGTGCCAGTAAGGGGGAGAACAGGGCTCTGTTTAGAGTTGAAAAGGGGTAAATCTGATTATGCTGTTTAATATTTAGGCCTCGTTTTAGCTGAAGTCGGAACTCTATTCAGGGGCTGCGCTTTAGTCGGCATCCTGCAGAAATTTGGCATCAACAATAAATCAAGTATTGGTTCCTCTAAATTTTCACCCATCACTTCCCTTGGTGACTTTGGGTCGAAGATTTTACGTTACATTTGATCAAAGTTTTTAATCATATGAAGTCGTCTAAATGTGAAGTTCATTTTGATATCTAGCTTGAAAAACCGGAGATACAAACCACCCCACTCCCCACTGCCATCTCCTCCGTCAAGTGTTGATAACAAAACTCAGATGATGGCGAGGGGGATCAACAAGTATTTCAAATTGTAGACACATTTTTGAGTGGAATGATGCAGTTTATATTCCACTTATGAATGATAAAACAACCCTGAAATTCCCTCCTATCTTTCTACAACATACACACATCAATGACAGTAAAACAAATAATTTAGAAGGTATTTCATATTTTACGCAACTTTCAAAATGCATATGACACCTTTCCATTCTATAGTGTGAAATGGAAAACAAAAAATTATGTGGTGCTTTATGGGATTCCACTGTGCTCATAAGCTGGCATCATTGCAGACTTTCTGGAAGTCACTAGTGAAATGGAATAATTATCCCCTACTACATCCTCAAAAATATCCCCTTGCTTAGCTTTGGGACACTTTTGGACACATGAACGTACAGAGGGGAAGAGGGTCATTTGGGACTAAGACGAGCTCTGCAACTGGACCCCTTTTGCCAGGCATTGCCTCGGTATTCCTCCATGTTGTCTATTTATTCCTTCTGACTCCCATTACTACTACATCACCCATAGCACGCATGCTGCGAAAGAGCTTCTGCAAAAACAAGATTTCTCCAGCTCCCACATTCATACCTTTGCTTCACATAAATGCCATCAAGCGGCAGCATGAGCTACATGATCCTACTATAATCTCTCCCAGCCCTAGCTAATGTATGAACGCTCCCTGTTTGCAGTAAGCCATTTTGTTTGTTGAAAACTCGCCAAGTGGTGGAAAAGCAGCTGCTATCTATGCAGTCTCAAGGGGCTAGTTAATTTTAGAAAGATAATCTACTTCAATATGCCAAGGCCAGGGATTAAGACATTAAAAATCCCAGCATGGGAAAATGATTAAGCACTACTCATAGGCTGAAGGAAACAGGAAGTGTGTCAGCAACAGCAGAAAAGACGCATGTTCCTCATCATGCTGATTAGTGTTGATTGTTGAAGAAAAACAACAGTTGTCTAATGGGACATCTGCACCAAAGATGCTTTGATATGAAGTAATGCAAAAACTGCTTCTCCAGATTATCCTTTTAGATGATGTCATGGCAATGTTAGCTAGGACAGCTCACATGCAGAGCATTTTCATCTGGTCTAACAGTCATGTCATGCCAAACTGCAAATTTACAGGTAATCACATCAAACAAACTACTTCAAATAAAGATGTATAAAGTAATGACCAGTTTGTTACGTGATTCTTTTAGTTAAGAAAGCATCTCAAATCTGGGGGTAGCAACAAGATAATTAAAGGGGTATCACTAATTTGTTCCCACATTGTGGATCTTAGCTGAATTACAGCAATGCATTCAAACCAACTCTCAATTTAAGATATATCACAATACGATTTACAACCCTGTTTCCAAAAAAGTTGGGATGCTGCATTGAAATGCAAAAACAGAACGCAATGATGTGCAAATAATTTATCCCTATATTTAATTGAAAATAGTACAAAGACAACATATCAAATGATGAAACTGAGAAACTGTATTGTTTTCGTAAAAATACATGCCCATTTTGAATTTGATGCTAGGAATACGTTTCAAAAAAGTTGGGACAGGGGCATGTTTATTACTGTGTTGCATCTCCTCTTTTTTTAACAATATTCTGTAAGTGTTTGGGAACTGAGGAGATCAATTGCTGAAATTTTGAAAGTGAAATGTATTCCGATTCTTGCTTGATATAGGATTTCAGCTGCTCAACAGTTCAGGGTCTCCTTTGTCGTATTTTTTGTTTCATAATGCGCCAAATGTTTTCAATGGGTGACAGGTCTGGACTGCAGGCAGGCCAGTTAAGCACCCAGACTCTTACTACGGAGCCATGCTGTTGTAATACGTGCAGAATGTGGTTTGGCATTGTCTTGCTGAAATAAGCAAGGCCTTCCCTGAAGAAGACTTTGTCTGGATGGCAACATATGTTACTCCAAAAGTTGTATATATTGTTCAGCATTAATTGTGCCTTCACAGATGTGCAAGACACCCATTAGTGCACAGATGTGCACTAATGCACTCCCAAACCATCTTGGATGCTGGCAATTGAACTGTGTGCTTATAAGAAGCCGGGTGGTCCCACTCCTCTTTGGTCCGGATGATGTGGCGTCCATGATTCCCAAAAATAATTATTAATTATTAAAAATTCATAATATTTGTCAGACCACAGGACAGTTTTCACTTTGCCTCAGTCCATCTTAAATGAGCTCGGGCACAAAGAATGTGGCGGCGGTTATGGATTGTTTATGGTTTCTTCTTTGCATGGTAGAGTTTTAACTTGCATTTGTGGATGCAGCAACGTACTGTGTTCACAGACAATGGTTTTTGGAAGTGTTCCTGAGCCCATGCAGTGATGTCCACTACAGAATTGTGTCGGTTTTTATTGCAGTGCTGCCTGAGGCCCCAAAGATCATGGCCATCCAATATTGGTTTTTGGCCTTGTCCCTTGCGTACAGAGATATCTCTGGATTCTCTGAATCTTTTAATGATATTATGTACCGAACATGATGAGATCCCCAAACTCTTTGCAATTTCACATTGATAAATGTTATTTTTAAATTGTTGCACTATTTGCCTCCACAGTCTTTCACTGAGTGATGAACCCCTCCCCATCTTTACTTCTGAAAGACTCATCCTCTCTGGGATGTTCTTTTCATACCCAATCATGTTACTGACCTGTTGCCAATTGACCAAATTATTTGTGTGATATTCCACCATATTTAGTTTTTTAGTATTACACAACTTTTCCAGTCTTTTGTTGCCTCTGTCCCAGCTTTTTTTAAACGTGTTGCTGGCATCAAATTCAAAGTGAAAACCATATTTTTCAAGAAACAATAATACACTGCGTGCACAATTATTAGGCAAGTGAGTATTCTGATCCTATTATTATTTCTATGCCCATTTTCCAACTCCAAACCATATAAACTTGAATGCTCATTGGATTTAATCATTTTCAGGTAAATTGTATTGGTGTATTGAGGGAGGGTGTGGCAACAATGAATAACACCTTATATCAAGGTGTGCATAATTATTAGGCAGCTTCATGACCTCAGGTAAAATGGGCCAAAAAAGAGATTTAACTCACACTGAAAAGTCTAAAATTGTAAAATGCTTTTCAGACAGATACAACACTCTTGAAATAACTAAACTATTGAGGCATGACCACCGGACACTCAAATGTTTGGTTGCAAATAGTCAACTGGGGTGCAAAAAACGCATGGAGGAGAAAAGACGCAAATTAACTGCAAAAGACTTGAGAAGAATTAAACGTGAAGCTACCAGGAACCCATTATCCTCCAGTGCCATCATATTCCAGAACTGCAACCTACCTAGAGTGTCCAGAAGTACAAGGTGACAAGTGCTCAGAGACATGGCCAAGGTCAAGAAGGCTCAAACACGACCACCACTGAATATGATTTTAAATGTACTGTATAGATTGGGCAAAGAAATACCCGAAGACAGATTTTTCAAAGGTTTTATGGACAGATGAAATGAGAGTGACTCTTGATGGACCAGATGAATGGGCCCGTGGCTGGATCACTAATGGACACACGGCACCAATTCAGTCAGGCGCCAGCCAGGTGGAGGAGGGGTACTGGTATGGGCTGCTATCATTAAGGATGAGGTAGTTAGACCTTTTTGGGTTGAAGATGGACTGAAACTCAACTCCCAAACCTACTGCCAGTTTCTGGAAGATACTTTCTTCAAACAGTGGTACAGGAAGAAATCCTCAGCATTCAAGAAGACCATGATCTTCATGCAGGACAATGCTCCATCACATGCATCCAAGTACCCCACTGCTTGGCTAGCCAGCAAGGGCCACAAAGATGCCCAAATAATGACCTGGCCCCCTTCCTTTCCTAACTTAAATCCTATTGAGAATTTGTGGGCCCTTCTCAAACGTGATATTTACAGTCAGGGAAGACAATACACCTCTTTGAACAGCATTTGGCATTTGGGCTGTGGTTGCTGCTTCAGCGAAAGTTGATCGTGAACAGATTAAGAAACTGACAGACTCCATGGATGGAAGGCTCATGGCAGTTATTGAAAAGAAGGGTGGTTATATCGGTCACTGAATATTTTTGAAAGGACAAAAAGTTTAATTAATTGTCATTTTTTGTTACTTATTTGTTACACTTACTTAAAAAATTGAGAATAAACACGTGAGTTGGAAGAAATTATTTTTTTAATTAGTTGCCTAATAATTCTACACACCAATTGTTGCCTAATAATTCTGCACTCTTATGTATTCCCCTGTGAAAGATCAAAACTAACTTTTCCTTTGTTAAACATTCAGGTTTGAGGTTCAATTATATTTTGGATTGACTGAGAGCATTGTGTTTGTTCAACAATAAAATCTTGAGGAATACAATTTGCCTAATAATTGTGCACGCAGTGTATGTCTCAGTTTCAACATTTGGTATGCTGTCTTTGTACTATTTTCTATTGAATGTAGTGTTTGAATGATTTGCACATCATTGCATTCTGTTTTTCTTTACATTTTACACAGCATCCCAACTTTTTGGGAAACGGGGTTGTAGGTGGCACAATAGTTCCCTTGAACAGACATTGATGGAAATCTTAGCAACCAGGAAATTAACAACAGATTTAACCCCCCATCTGCTATTGCTCATTTGAAGAGAAATGATTGCGTGTCTTACTGATGCCAATGGAAAAGAGGGAGAGTGCAACTTATCCATTTGATTTGAAGCTGGTGCGCATTCTATTACACAACAGAAATTCAGCATTTTCAGATGCTCTTTGAAATTCAGCATTTTCAGAGAGCTTGAACACTTCTTTTCTGCACTGTAGCCATTCTCCACTTTCGATAAAATTTCAAAATTATCTTGATTATGGTGATTTATCACTGCCTGTCTGCGCTGTCTTCCAAGGCTGTGTCACTGTTTTCCTTATGTTTCCCTGAAGGGAAATATAGCCGGAGAGAAGGAGGTAAGTGTGTCTACAACTTCAACAATGTCATTTCCACATGCAGGCAGGGTAAGCACACTAATCCTCAAGCTTAAACCCACACAAGGTGAATCCCTACCTCAGGGCTCAGGCTGTGCTGTGTTTAGGAGATGCAGTCCTGTTCTAGCCATGCTCTCTTTAACTGATGCAAAATCCCTCCACGTTCACCTTGCCAGAGAGGATGGGGCTTAACGCTAGCATGCTGTCTTCAGGTCTGTCACGTTCTGTCATTCCACCCAGGTATTTGGAAAGAGCCTGCTATGACGGGAAGAGAACACAGAGCGATTACGTACAAGAATCGGGTGTATTATCCTTCCCTGTCTGGTTTGTATAGTGGTGGAAGACTTGAATGGGATTGTATGCGCGGGGATTAAACAGCAAAAGACAAAAGGACAAACAGGGTATAAAAAAAGCTGACTACAGCGACGGTTTAGCTGCATGTGAGTCAGTGGGCTCAGTCCACAGCCAGTTCCAGGTGAATAACAATCGGGGCTGTTTGAGGGATCATGCTTAAAACCCCTGCAGTACTTGAGTACAGTATGCGTGGCCACCCCTGTGCTTTAAGCAGAGGCCATTTCTTCAAACCCCAAGCCAGGCCGGACTCCCCCCGGCTGTTTTCCACAGCCGTATAAAGACCAGAACAAACACGAGTAAACATATGGAAGGGGGAATAATACACTTGAAACCAACCTGACGACCAGGCAAACAGTAGTGTCAGGGGGATTTGTGTCGTATTAGAAGTCTGCGGAGAGGAAGAGAAGCTGCTTTCAAAAGATCCCTTAAGGCCTTCACATTGTGGAGACAACCTGTTCCCCTCCTCCTCTCTGGAAGATAGGGGGAAATTTACTTTGGCAGACCAATGTGACATTTTGCTGGTGTTGAGAGCTGCTTAAAGGATGGACTCCTAGGTGGGCACCACTGATAAGACGGCTCCCAGAAGCATGGGGAGGGTAAAATAGCATGAAAAGGAAGACGGCAGGAATCAGGAAGAGATCATGATTTTCCTTACCTTTTCCCTTCCCTTGATGCAAAGTCACACTTCATATGTTTTCACAGCCGTAATCCATACAGAATTTAGGATGCTCCATTTCAAACTTCTTCATTCTGTACAGTGAGTAGGCTTGCAAAAGTTTCTGGGATTTTCCATAAATTCACGGGTTTCCCTGTTAAAGGAGTTCTTAACATCAGGACACCTGGGATCATCCCCTCAACCGGGATTTCTGGAAAACCCTGTCAATTTCTGGAACGTTCCTAAAGTCTAACGGAGTGCCGTACTTGTCATTCGCCTGTCTGTTTCCCTGGGGTCGGGTGTATATTAAGTGAACTGTTAACTTCTGTATGGACAGGGAGCACTAGTATTCACACCATATTCTCCCACGTCAGCTCCACTAAAGATTACCATTACCCCTAACACGATGAGAGAGCATGCAAGAGAGTAAGAGAGGATGAGAGGAGATGAGAGAGAGAGAGGTTGTCTGGAGGCTGTTGTCAAGGCATGGCCGATGCACTTTTAAATGGTGCCTGGTTTCCTAAGTAGTAGAAGTGAACGGTCAGGGGAGTTAACCAACAGACTTCAACTGTCAGTAAACCTTCGCTGAGAATTATGCTCAGAGATAATGCTGCACTGTGAAAGTCCACCTCTTCTATAGTCTAGGGTAAACCATTATTGCTTACATATCTCTGCCTTCAATTGCAAAGCACCGCAGCGGCCGCACAACAGTTCCAGTTCATCAACCCTCCCGGCATATCCTGTTGAAAAGTGTCCCACCGAACGGTCGTACGATGAAACACGCCGTGAAGTTGTGCATAGGTCTGGAACACAGGCGGGAAAGACAGTAGACTCATGTTGGCGGCCATTCAAAACAATGTGATTCCTGCAATGGCTAAAAGGGGAGGGAAACTTGTGTTATTGGGCTGAGGTACGACAGCGATGGCGTGAAGCCGGGTAAATCAGATTGATGACCCATTGTGGCTGCCCCGGGGGGGAGTGGGGAGGGGCAATGGCCTGGGTAATGGTGGCTCTGGGATCCGCGAGTGGACAGGCGAGCAGAGACAGATGAGGCCTCGTCCGCAGTGACCTTGCGGTACCCATTTTTCTCCCAGGCCTTGGCTTTTTCCGGCGTGATTAAAGGTGCCAGAGCCATTAACATGTGAGATACTTAAAAGCCGCTGTTTACACGCGGGACAGGCAGGAGATGGAGCCACGTTTGACTCCGTAATCAAGGCGGAGTGAAAAGAAAAAAGGTCAGCCAAAATAGGACTCGGTCTATGGGGACAATGAGGTAAAGGGCAACTCGGTGCATTCGCCTGTGCATAAAAACGAGAGAGTAATACATTTCGGTGACTCCAAATTATGATCAAAGACATGCCCCGCTTCAACACACGCACGGGGCGCGTGCGCGCGATCACACACAGTACACAGAGCTGCAGCTGTTTAATTTCACAGTCAAATGTCCTCGCCTTTCCCTGACTTCACAGGAACCGCCGACACATGTTAATGTCTGCGCGGAAACGATACCTGACCCCCCCCGCTCGCTATTCCGCAGCCTATCCGCAAGCGCGGGGAATGTCTCCCGACGTTCCGCGTTGTTTATCTCCCACTTTATTTCATTGAACCACACTTTTGAACACGAAATAGGGGCTCTCCGTGTGTTTCGAATGTTTGTAAAAGGCCAGCATAAATCCAGTGACCTCAGGAGGGGACGGCAACACGAGGAGTCAGCCAATGAATGATGATCCAGGGAGCAGTTCGGCGGGTCACTGTTACTCAGTGCCAGCCAGCGGGAGAGATAAGGAAATAATCAAAGCGGGGGGGCCAACTTAAGCTGGACCACACTGACAGATGAGCTCCTGCTCACACAGCCCTTCTCTACGTCTCATATACTCCTCCATATTCCCACATCACTCACCCGTCATATTTACAGTAGCTTTCTAAAAACAAATGCTTCAATAAGATACGACTGTAGCGATTCGGGAGGGTTTCCAGAATGGTAATATTTGTTGTCTTCGCCGTGGGGAAGATTAGAGTCAAAGTCGAAGCAAACGCTACGGAATACATTGGAGTGTCGCGTCGATTTATGATGTACTTAAAGGGTGTAATTAGCTAATAATTCGTCTTTAATACATATCCCTCCCCTCGGTGAGGTTGCCATTGTAGAGAATGCTCAAGGTCCTTGTATATCATCGTAATCTGTGATTTTCAAGACGCCAAAGTCAATGACAACACTGAGGGACATATATTATACCTAGTCTTCTTTGTTTCATTGATATGTTCAATATATTAAAAACTTTTGCTTGCTGTCTAGCATTACATATTTATATAGCTGAATCCCAAAAACATTTTCCAAAACCTCTGCACATCACAAGCCAAGTGAGACAAGCCAATTTGCTACCCCAAAGTAGTTTCTAAAGCGTATACAAATAGGAATGTTTTGTCAAAGGAAACATCTTGTTAGTGTAGTGAAAATCAGGTAAATAAAATGCCAAAATACAACACCACTTTTAGTGCTTTGCCAAAAGTCAAGGGATGACATTTACCAGTGCAGTTCAAGAATAGCCAAGGCCACAGTAGACTACTTTAAAAAAGAAATGATACACTGTACAACGTTTATGAGGCCATAAACATGTACACTTTATACAGTATTACTATTATAATTCCACCTAGTATGTGTTTTTAAAATTGAGACATTGAAGAAAATCAGAAGAGCTTTGCTCAAGGGGGGCCTGAAACCAGGATTTCTACACCCCAGTGATTCATGGGTAATCACCTTAGTGCCGCAGGCCACCTGGCAGCAATAATACTTAAGTAAAGTACAGTCATTTTCTTTACAATTTACAATACACTTAAATGTTGAATAGACCTGCTTTATCCTTTCCCACAAAACCATATACATGTATATGAAATGGATAAGCTCCTTTATAAGGATTGAAGGATCCAATAATCATGCAGTTCTGGCAGTGCATTCCAGACAGATGGGGGAACAAAAGCAAAGCTTGAATGAGGAGGTTTAAATGTAGCCCTCTGGTGGCCTTGTTGACCTATTGTAAGAAATGCCACTGAATGGTGGAGCAAGTAATCTTGAACTGGATGAAGATGTTGATATAATCAAAGCAACCAGCATTGGTTAGCATAGGACTAAATGAACAAGCTCATGTAAGCTGAAGACCTTCTTTAATAACAATTGATCATCCGTAACAGCATTTTAATTGGCTGATGCTTGAATTTAATGTCAGTTAACTCAGAACTATTGTGTAACTGGTCAGATGCTTGATTAAGTTCTGGGTTTATTGGTGTTAAAAGATCAAATCGAAGAGCTGCACACTTTCTCTTCATAATTACCAGCAAGTTTGTGTATGGCTCTCAATATACATTTTCTTTATTTTCGGGGCCAACATAATCCATGTCCTGCATAGACAAATGCAAAACATACAGGGGTCTATACTCCATTGAGGTTCTAAAAAACTGGCACTTCGAAACAACATTCCTGTCTCAGAGAACTGGTCAAGAAATGGAGACATCTGAATGTGAAGAAACATTCCATTCCATTGGATTAAAAAATGTTGACCAATGTCATCACTCCCATCACCGAACATCCAAACCGGACCCGACATACCTTGTCTTTAAGCCGTACCTATGCTGAAAGAAAAGTTGTGCCAAAACAAAATGTTTCCCTTTTCAAAAGCGCTATGTTTACGGATTATTACCAAGAATGCACAACACCCTGAAATGTGTGTAGATGTCTTTGTTAAAAGTAATACTACATTTCCCTTGACAGAGGGAAGCTGAACATATAAAATGAAAAGTTAAACCGTCTCTCTCCAGAGTGCAGTGTAGAGAAAAGACACTTCCATCATTCCCACCAGCCGCCCTTTATCTCAATTTCTTATCGCTCATTAGCACGGTCCTGTGACGGGGGTGAGGCCTTGCAGGGACAAACTCATCTGTTTAAGAGGGAGAGACCGTTTCCAATGAGAACAGAGGCATCATTCTCCTAGCGCTCATTAACAGTTGCTCAGTTCCTGTCGTGGAACTATTTCTATTTAATTTTGGGTAGACTTTATCAGCATGCCTATTTACATTTTGATAATGAAGAACAGCGCAAATCCCCCAAGTGCCCTTGTGCCGGCATGACACACATTGACACAAACACACACACACAAGCAAACTAACAGCAGTGTGCGGCGTGGCGCCCAGTAATCATTGTGTAATCACTCAAACAACAAAGCAAATCTAAGCCTGGAAAGCCGGGGGGCACTCTCTGGGCCGGACAGCCCCTGAAATTTGCAGGGCTTTATGATTTGTTCTGGGATCCAAGCAATAAGGAGAAACTCCTTGTGGCCTTGTAGCCAGATTGGATTGCAGAAACATGTTGCACCTGGTACAAGGATGGGAGGGAGGGCTTTGTCCCTATTTACAAATTGATGGCTTGCAATCTTATTGAAAATCTGATAATGCAATTTGGTGAGCGTAAAAGCGGTCCTCTGCGGGCTACAATCAGTCTTAGTCACTGCTTTATTTCGCCAGCTCGGTCATTCTCTCTGCCTCCATTTTTTTTCACTCTCCCTCAGCGTGACATGGAGAAATAGTACCGCCTGTCTTTGTTTTGGAACCTGGGGCTCAAAAACCCCTTTCTTTGCTCTTCGCCTTTATTTTTCAATTAGACTTGAGGACCGCATGCGGCTTGGATGCACATTGAGAATCAATGAATGTGATCAATTGGGGACGTGCCGTTTAGATTTGGGACACCAGAATGCCCTCTAAACCCAAATGAAATGTAGGGACAGAGCCTGTTCGAAGACGTTAGAAAAGTGGAGGCTTGTTATTTTATTCAGACTAAGTGGTATATTTTGGAAGATGCGCTTGAGCAACAGGAAGGGAGTTGGAATCGATTGCCCTTTAGTGAAAGAGCTGGGAGGGTCCTTCAAATATGCAATGTCACTTCATTTTTTATTTTGTGGTTTTGTGGTTGACTTTTTGGATGCCTGTTTTATGAGGAGGTTGTTGTAAATGGGCGTCTGACACAGACAAGCCTATAGTCCAGGAAGTTCCATGAGTGTCCAGCCACATTGGCGTTCATGGCCAACTCATTTGCAATAATTAACTAAGCTAAGTTTATTTTAATTAATAACGGAAAGGAGATTATTGAGCTTCACATTAAATTGCACTCGTCAAATTGACTTTTCCTGGCTGCACGGACGCTGACTACTAAGCAGGACTGTGGAAAGGTCAATGTTATCATGATATAATTTAGCATGAGAACAATTATGGAATAGACCTAATAAGGGAGCTGGGGACTCGGCGACTGTTAATGAAAGCCAGGAGAATGACGCCTCTCTTCCCTCATTGGAGTTAATCGATCTAATTGTTACAATGCTAAGATCCATTTCGCAACCCTCTGTGATTTAAGGCGCCTATGCCAGGGAACCAACTCACTTGTAGTTTTGTCAAAACCAAGCCCTTTCCAATAATGCCCTTTACTAATTGTGAAGAACTGAGAAGGACTATGCAGTGTAGAGCGTTTGTGTGAGTTGTCTTCAATTCAATTGGGCATTTCTGCAGCAAAAGCTAGTATTTTACTGCTCATGTCTTCCCTATCCTTTCATTTAGAGTCCCTCAGTGAAGGCAAGGACCCTGTGTCTTATCTTCAGTATAGATACAGTTGAAACAGTGGGTACATTTGGGAAGAGTTCCAGGCGGCCAACTCTCCATTTTGCTATCTTCAGCATTTGATAGTGCTCTGATTAAAGCCAGTCCGTTTCATTGATCGAAAGGGGGGAAAATTGAACCTTTTTGCTCCTTAGATCCCACTCTTCCATCTGTACAGAGGAAACGCCCTCCCCTGACAATGTCCAGGCAATTTAGGCTGCACGGGCCTCTCCTATTGCCCTCTGTGGCTCCGACCGCTCTGGTTATGCTCTGTTACCTCATCCAATCAGCTGGGAAAGTATTTGTGCTTGTAGCGCAGCCGAGAGGCGACCAGGAGTTAAATTGAGTTACCTGTTCAGAGGAGGTTTCATTTTCCTGGGACGGCCCTGGAGTTCCTCGATGGAACTGCTAACCGCTCATCGCCTCTGATGTTCACCAGTGTCCGTCTCTGTGGAAAGAGAGTGACAGGCTCACTGCACTGCAGCACACGGTAAAGCACAGGTGGCAGAACAGGCTTAGGGGGTTCCGTGGGCCCGGTTTTGAGGCAGACCTCTCTAATGAAACTACTCAACATAAACTCTGTCTTTCTAATACTCTGCCGCAAACACTCACAGATGCAGCAACGCAGATTTAGAATCTGAATCTCTCTGGTAGAAACACAAACACTCTACCTCACAATCACTAGATCTCTCCTGCCCCCAGCTTTTACCCTCAGTTTAATTCTCTCTGGGTCCCAAACCAGCATTGTTCATTTTCAGTGCTCAGAATAAAGGTGATGACAATAATGATAATAATTCATTTTGACCTTGATAATTTCACTATTCCATGGCTGGCTCAATCGATCAAGGTGCTATGTCTTTACTCTGATACATGGATCGGCCATGATAATGAAAGACGGTACTTTAGTCCGCTCATGACTTGACTGTCTTTGTCCATAACTACCAGACAGGAGATGAGAAGGAAGAGAGAGGAGACGTAGAGGACACAAGATGATTTAATAGGAGAGAGAAGAGGATGAGAGACAGGAGGGTGAGAGGATGGGAGAGAGGAGGACATGAGAATCAGGAGGATGAGCTAGAGGTTGGAAGAGAGGTGAAGATGAAAGACAGGAGAATGAGAGGATGGGAGAAAGGAGGATGAAGGGTAAGAAAGCGGAGATGCACGAAGAGTAGGAGATGAGGGACCACCACCCTCACATCATATAGGCTGTTCTGGCTCATGATGTTTTATAGCACACTCACTGGTAGCCAAATTGTCAGTGATCTCATTTCACAACTCATATCCTTCAGTAATGTGAATGCAAAGAGTACAACCATTACCAAAGTCCAGCTACCTGAAGCCATGAAGTATAATCACTTACCCTGAAGGGAGGGGAAGCAGAAAACTGTTATATTAACCCCTGTGAGCACTAATTGAAATCTGTTTGCAATCAGCACGGACAGCAAGAGGCTATGCTACATGGGAGTCTTAAAAACCACAAGTAGCTTTTGTTCTATCACACAATGCAATTAGTTGTTTATTGGCATGCAGTCAGACGCAGACATAATTAAAGAAAGCGTGTAACAAAGAAAACATCTAAAACAAGTAAGCAGTGCCAGGGCTGCCCAGTTCTGCTCTTGGGCATCTAGCATTCTGTAGATTCACTCCAATCCCAGTTGTGACTAACCTGATTAGGTGTACTAAATTAATGTTTGAGAGACAATCTACAGGATGGTAGTTCTCCAGAACAAGACAGTAGTTCCCCTGGGAACAGGACAGTAATTCTTTAGGAACAGGACGTTAGTTCCCTTACAAAACAATAGCATACTCTAACTATATTTTTGTAAGTATACTTCAGTATACAAAGTACATTATTTAGAAGGTACTTCAAGTATACTAGACATACTTATTTATATACTATTTTTGCACTAAGTAGACTAAATTGGCCCACATTTTAGTTTACTTAGTACACTTTCAAGTTCATTTAAAGTATACTTTTGAATGCTGCAAAGTATCTGTGTAATGCACTTTCAATTTATGAAGTAGACTTCTTGAATTACTTAAAAGTATACTTTTGAATGCTGCCAAGTATCTGTGTAAAGCACTTTCAATTTATGAAGTAGACTTCTTGAAGTACTTAAAAGTATACTTTTGAATAATTTGAAGTGTACTTTTAAGTACGTCAAGAAGTTTACTTTTAAAATATCTCTGCAATACACTTCACATTTACTAATATTTACTAAAATAAGGTCAACTGTCTGGTATGAATTCCACTTCAAAAGAAATATACTACAGTCACCAAGTGTATTTAACATCTTTAAAATAAAGGAATTACTTATTAATTTAATAGTTTAGCCATGGTAGAAACTCAAATTACCAAAAGAAATCTGAGACGCAAGACACAAAATGTGACTCAGACACATTTATAGTGAAACAGTTTAATTTTTCAACAAAATGTTATGTCAGCTAGCTTCCCAAAAGATTCATTGCTAGCTAGCTAGCTACCTACACCAACATTTCGCCATTCATGTTACTTCATGAAGCTTCATCTGACTTTTCTCTATGTTCCATACATACAGTTCATGCTGTAGCTGAATTGATATATAGACATTTTCATTAATACTCCAATTGATAATTATTTAATAGGATAAGAGTATATGGCTTCATGATGTTTTGGCAGTAATTAAGGTTACAGGTTCAGTAAAAAAAAAAAAAAACATCTTCAATATGCAGTGCATAATAGAATTTCCTTGACATGAATACTTAGAATATACAAGATTAATCTCAGAAAACTAACTTGTACCACTATGAAACAAAACCCCTTAATTTTCACCTTAAAATTTACTTAATTCACCCAATAATAATGAAAAAATGAAGGTGTGGTAGAATGGTTTTTCAGGAGGTTAATTAAGGGGTACTAATAGTAATTAAGGTGTGAATGTATCGTTTGTAATGGATTACGTGCCTGGATCTTCTGCAATGCTCTTTTTTAGATATCGCTTCCTGTCTCACTCTTCTTACTTTCTCTCTTGTACTCCTCTTTTCATTGCCGTTTCCATCTTCATCGCATTCCTCCTCATCCCTCTTGTCATCTTTCCTTTCTAAACCGGATTAAAAAACAATGACTCTAGATGTACAAATTTGATAGTCAATACAGTCACTCTCACAATGTAATCTAAGGCAGTTTCGTTCATGGATTACTGAAATAATAGGTAAAATCCACATTGTAAGCCTTACAGAAAATAGCTCACTGTACATTTCCTTATCAAATAGCCCTACTGTAACGCCCCTGAATTCCAGTCCTTGTTTTGTCGTCTGTCTGGACCCTACGTTTGTGGTTATGTGCACCTGGACTCAGTTTTCGCTGATAATCATTCACACCTGTTTGTGTCTTATGTGTGTATATTAGGGTGGTCCTTAGTGGCATGTACAAATAATTCTTAGAATTTGAAACACGGCACCCTTGCATTTGATAGATTTTGGTATAAAAGTAATATTTAAAAAAGGTTGTGGAGATTCAATGAGTTTTAGAGATTGCTACCGGACATAACGTATATAAAAAGGCAGAAAGTACAGAAATACTATGGTTTTTTATGCACAAGTTCAACATTTTATTGTGGTATTTAAGCTCTTTATCTGAAACACACAAAGGTCCTTGTCAACACAAACATGTTTAGGCCCTAGTGACAGTTTGATTGATTCATGTTTACCCATAGGCTTATGCATTTAATTATACAATCAATCAATCAAATTTATTTATAAAGCCCTTTTTACATCAGCAGTTGTCACAAAGCGCTTTTACAAAACACCCGGCCTTAAACCCCAAGGAGCAAACAACAGTAGTGTTGAATTACAGTGGCTAGGAAAAACTCCCTAAGAGGCCGAAATTTATGAAGAAACCTAGAGAGGACCCAAGCTCAGAAGGGTGGCCAGTCCTCTTCTGGCTGTTCTGGGTGAACATATTAAGAGTACAAATTGTAATAATTAATAAATGCATGTGGGCTGAGTCCAGAGTCTATTTAAACTTAGTCCAGGTCGGAAGCATGACCAGATGGACAGGGACAGGGACAACACGGGGGAGAGGGGAGGTGTCAGCACAGTGGCAGCTGAAATCGTCAGGTATTGTTTTGATCTGCAACACAACCAGGAGGACTTTGGACAGGGACAGCAACGGGTCTTTCAAGCCTGGTACTCCTCAGGTGTGGGCCAAGACCTCATGTCCTCCTAGGATAAAACAGCAGGAGACAGGGAAAATTTAGAAAATGCATTCCTTAAATCTACAGGGATTTATAGTGGAGAAGGAGAACTGACCCTACTTCCCCAGCACAATAGTATAGCAGCGTAAGACTTTGGGGCTGAGACAGGGGGGTCCCTGTCTCAGCCCAAATATGTCTCAACACAAATATGTTATATAGTATAGAGGAAAAAGATCTGGCTCCAGATATAATAAATAAAATACAGTATAAGTACGTCATTCAAATTATTTTGGAGAATAATTTTTCCAAACTACTAAAATATTGTGCTCCGTCTCAGGCCCAGCGCCACGAGGGGGCCTAGCCCCCTCAGTTGAATTTTCTGCCCCCCCCCCCAGTTTAAGTTTTAAATACTCTATAGAAAAATAGCCAAAAAAAAGATTTGCCCCCTCACCATTATTTTCTGCCCCCTCAGTCAATTCGTCCTGGTGCCGGGCCTGCTCCGTCTTCTGATTTTGATTCAAACATTTCTGTTGTCACACAGACGTTTAAAAATGTTGCATGCACACGCGAGTTGTGGATCAACCAATCTGCGCTTCACTTCACCAAGATTTAAACAAGAACACAGCCGGGACTCCCACATCTGGTTACAGTAAAAGAAGCCAGTTATGTTCAGGGAACACTGAATCTGTTGAGCCACATTTTACGGAATACATCTCAAGACTGGACTTTTCATACACCTGTGATGTTATATTATGTAAAAAACTTACTTTGGGCTCTTACTCCGGAGTCAGATGAGAGACCTCTGCTATTTTCAGGTGATGGTACTCTGTTTATGAAGCAAAAGCAAATAAAATACCTTACTTCAATAAAATGCATGCACATGTAACACAACATCAAAGCGCTGTTGCTAGGAATTAATATAAGCAGTATTGCTTCCTCCACTAACAGTTAGCACTGCCCTAGACTTGACCTAAACCGGCGATCCACTGCTTCGCAACACGTGACCGTTCCAACCGACTGAACTATACAAAAGGTACCGATTGGCTAGCCCCTCGGTGACATTTCAAGCTAACTGTTGAGTGAGTTTAACGAGACAGAACATGTGCAAAACAGTGTAGGCTATCCTTACACATATTCTAATAATATTTTTCTAAATAGTTACAATTAACAACTAAACAAAAACTAAACAGGTTCCTTAAAGCAATCTTTGAAGGTCAGGATGTAGAAAATGCTGCTTCATGAAGCATGCACAGTTTTTTTTACCTACACAATATTGAGGCAAAACAGCAAATGTGAGGCAGCTCCTGCCATTGGCAATTATGACTTACCTTTAAGAATCAGCTCCTACTAAAATGTCCGCACATTCTTTTGAGATTGAGATGACTCCACATGTCTGCGGAGGAATACCAAATAAACAAAACTTTTAAAAAGCATAAAGATGTTTTTCTTTTAAAGTATCTTTCACAACACAACTTTAAATCTGGTGTGACGACCACTCAACATACTATAGCTTTAGTGTATACATAAATGGTTTTACCTTTGTTACTATTGATTCAGTTGCCTATTTCATGACCTTCCCTTTAATAACAAGACAAGTGTTTAAACTGGTGGGAGATCACTGAGTCTGTTAAATGTAATATTGTAGCGTATCCGCCATGTGAAAAAACCCTTCACCAACCATTCCAGCTTAGCTGTCCTCTGCCATCCACCCTTCCAGGTTTTATCACTTCCAGATTTGTAATTATTTAACAGATAGCATTTGTCCCTCTCTTTTATCCAAACAGAATTACTAAAGGAGTTACTGAATTACCTTTAATACTTTTTTGTACTGGCTCCTTGTGAGAATCACACAATGCCACTGTTGCAGGTGCCATGCACTACCTAATGAGCAAAAGCTCTCTAAACATTTGTGACACCACTATCTTTAGAAGAGACAGAAAGGGAAGACATGAATTGAACAATCCTTGTATCCTCTCTCCTTGTCTCCTTTTCAAAACTAAATTGAATGATAAAGTTTTATGGCCTCCTCCTATGACCTACTGCAATGGGCTTTGAAAGGCACTCTTACCCGTATTTTGTGCTATCAACATTGAGAAATCAAATCTTGTTGTTAAAAGTTTTTAAAACCATATACTTTAATCATTTCACAATAATAATGTAATAATAATGTAAAAAATATGATAAAACTTACTAGAAATGCCAGAAGCAGTTGTCCTTCAAGGTGTTCACGTCTTAGGAGAATCTCATGTAGTCTGGGTTTGGATTTGTACTGATTAGCAATCATTCCTGGACACCGCAAACTATTAAGGAGTGTGAAAACAGTAACAAATCATTCCACCATCACCATACTACATAATTAGTCTTCTGATCCATCCGAAATCCCTTTACCTGTTCTGTAATATATTTTTTTATTTTAATAACCAATGATAAAGCACCAGCTAACAGCCACCTACACACTTTTAGAAACAATTTTCATCTTCAGGCTTCAACTTGTAAGTCAGACCTGGCAGCTATGAAAATGTACAGCATGTTGTGGTACAGATAGCTACTACACACTTCCATGTAAGAAAGGTCTGGCTATATTGACATTGACCCTAGGTAGCTAGATATACCATCATCATCAGTGGGTATATCATTATCATTAGTTACCTGCTTTTACCAGCTATATAGACTGAATATATTGAGTTTGCTAGCCAGCTTCATAGTGGGCTAGTCAGCTAGGTACCCAAAAGCATCATTGCTAGCTAGCTACAACAATAGTTAGCCATTAATGTTACTGTGTCTAGCTTCACTTACCGTCACAGAAGCCCAGCCGTTACGTCTGAAAATGTTGATATATTTGTTTTCTTCGTGAATATGTAAATACAACTCCTCTGTATACTACATTTCCGAATAGCTTAATTAAAATTAACAACGATACACAACGGTTAACTAACCATTAGGCTAGTGATGGGCTTACTACGCTTACGACTAGATCGCGCGCCAACTTTTGAAACTTGCACGTGACCTTACTTCGCTGTAGGCGCGCGCAGGACGCACACCGCCTGTGATTTGCTGAAGGTACGAACACGAGACGACAACAGCTCCCTAAAACCAAAATTAAGGCAATTTTCAATGGTCTAAATAAGACTTTTGAAATGAATGGATACTTTAAGTTACGATTAATGGGTAAACTCAATGCATCCTTTAAAATGTCCTAATGTTGACTTTTAAGGGTTCCAGTTTGAAACCAAAATTAAGGCATTTTTCAGTGGTCCAAATTAGACTTTTGAAAGTACTGGATAATTTAAGTTACAATTAATGGGTAAACTCAATGCATCCCTTAAAATGTCATTATATTGACTATTAAGGGTTCCACCTTAAAACCAAAATTAAGGCATGTTTCAGTGGTCCAAATTAGACTTTTGAAATGAATGAATAATTTAAGGGATTTAATTTTCTTAATTAAGGACCCATTTATTCATATTAAGGTATTTTGTATGATTTACGGGGTTGTTTAAGGCAATATTAATGATATTTTAAGGGATTCAAGTTTCGTAGTGTACTGCAAGTATTTCAACTGTTTTGGCTGTATAATGGAAGTGAACTCACATCCTACTCCAGTATAAATGTATACTATTTGTATTCTATAGTATATTCTAAATGTATTCTATTTGGTAGTATACTTAAGTTCAAAGTGTTAAATAAGTAAACAATTTTTTTAGTGTACTTCTTGAAAGTATATCAAAAGTAAACTATTTTCTAAGCATAATTCGTGAAAGTATATCAAAAGTAAACTAAAAGTTATCCAATTTTTAGTATACTTGTAGTTTACTTTAATGAACCTTTTTTTGTAAGTGTTCCCACGGGAACAGTATGGTAGTTCTCCAGAAACAGAATGCTTGTTCTAGGAACAGGGCGGTAGTTCTCCAGAAACAGAATGCTTGTTCTAGGAACAGGGCGGTAGTTCCCCAGGAATAGAATGGTAGTTCCAGGAACAGGACGGTAGTTCTCCAGGAACACGACGGCAGTTCTCCAAGAACACGACGGCAGTTCTCCAGGAACACGACGGCAGTTCTCCAGGAACAGGACGGCTGTTCTCCAGGAACCTGACGGTAGTTCTCCAGGAACACGACGGCAGTTCTCCAGGAACACGACGGCAGTTCTCCAGGAACACGACGTCAGTTCTCTAGGAACAGGGTTGGGCCTTGTAAGGTGCAATGGGTCACAATCATATTTTCTGCATGACATAAAAAGGAATCATATGGGCAGAATTGTGTTCTACTAGGTTCTGCATTGAGAAACCTTTGTCTATGTATTATAACAGAGCAAATACTATATAATTTACCAGAAAAATTTTACTGTTTTTCGTCTAGGCATTCTGACATTTTTTAGTCACTACCCACTAGATGGCAGACATGCACCTCTTCATTTGAGTAAATCCGTGGACTGTTACCACCAGGTGGGGTACCATCTCATATGCGTCCCTGTTGTCTACAACCTGTTAGGGCTGCTATCGCTGATGTAATCAGATAGGAGAACAGCCCAAATAGTAGCCATTTCTTTACAGTATTAAATGGGTTTGTTGCTAATGACATTGCCGGGTTGTGAATCAATCTGGAAGCAACCTTCTTTCACATTAACCCCACCCCCCCCCCCATGATCCGGACGTTTATGCAACAATGTCATATTCTATACTGAACTAAAATATACTGTACTGTTTCTACTTTACTAAACTGTTCTGTACTGCTCCTCCATGCCCGATGATTCCTACAGTCACTGCCCACAGCCTGCCTGGTTGTTCCTGTCCTTGTCCACCTGTTTGTGCAGCTAATCTGGATTCTGCCTAAAGACTCTGGACACAGTCCACCTGCATTTATTGACCTGCTGGTTATCTGAATATGCAAAAATACAGATGTGATCATTTTCTCTGATAATCTTCATCTGGCACAGCCAGAACAAGACTTGTCAACCCTTCCTAGAGAGGAGTCCAGCCCCTCTCTATGTCCAACCATACTGAGGAATTTTCCCTAGCCAATGTCCATCAATTTCTTGTTGTTTCTTACTCTTTACAGTTTTAAGCTGGGTATCTGTATAAATACTTTGAGACAACCACTGATAAAAAAGGGCCTTATAAAATACTTATTGATAGATGTATAGTTTACTGTACTGTGCTGATCACACTTGTCAGTGTGATCTGGTCTGGACCGATCAAAGGTTTTCTTGTGTAAGGGCACATTTTATCAGAATGATGGGCAACATTCTTTGAATGTATTTGTTATTTGTAATTATAATGTTAGTAATTCAGCAGACACTGCTACTTAGAACAAATACAGTCAGTCCATTCAACAGGTAGAAAAAAATTTATCACAGTTATCAGAATGATGTTAGTGGATATGACAACTAAAAGGAAGAAGGGATTTGTTTTGTTACAATTTTCAGCAGATACAGTAGTTCTTTTCTAATTAAAGGGAAATTGCATCCAACACAACTTCTTGTTAGATGGTTCCTCAAGAAAAACAGTGGTTCAGTGTTCAGTTGTCCATAAATCGATTACAAAAATGTCAGCTAACTTCAGCCACCAATAGTTACAAATCAATGTAAGTAATTTTATAATGTGAATATGATTGTTTTTTAATGTTCAAATCATCTTTATAGCAAGACACCACTAGTACTGATGTACAATATACAGTAGATTTGAAAAGTATTTCCATTCTCTGTAGTTTTGTGTTATAGACTGAATTTAAGATTGAATAAATGTATTTATTTTTTACATCAATCTACACACAATACCCCATAATGACAAAGCGAAAACACGTTTTCACACATTTGTGCCAATTTACTGAAAATGAGAAAATGAATAATCTCATTCAAGAAATCAGTACATGTGCCATGACACTCCAAATTGAGATGCATCCTGTGTTCTTTAATCATCCTTGAGATTTCTCTAGAAATTGATTGGAATCCACCATTGCCAAATTATTTTGATTGGACATTATTTCAAAAGCAGCGGGTGTCTATATGAGATCCCATACTTCAAAATGCATGACAGAGCTAAAATCAAGCCACGACATCCAAGAATCTTTCCGTAGACCTCTGAAATGAAATTGTGTCAAGGCATAGATCTTGGGAAGGTTATAACATTTTATATAAAACACAGAAATCTCCCAGGAGCACAGATGGCTTCATGAAATGGAAGAAGTTTGGAACTTCCAATACTCATCCCAGAGCTGGGTGTCTCTTAGTAACTAGGCAAGAAGGGCCATGGTCAGGGAGGTTACCAAGAACATAAGAGAAGAATGAAAGGAATGAAATACAGCAAGATATGGTGTCTGTCAGTGTACACCCCCCTTGGATATTTACACATACGCAGTTACTACATGGGTTTTTGGTGCTGACCAAAAGTATATATTGTGAAAGTTATAAATACATTCTACAAATGAATTGAAAACACAAAACAAAAAATAATGAATTAAATAAGAATCCCCTTTAGTCAATATTTGGTGGAGGCCCCTTTGGCAGCCATTGCAGCTATGAGTCCATTTGGATAATTCTCTATCAGCTAACATTGCTGGACACAGCAATGTTGGCTTCTTTGCAAAATTACTCAATTTGTCAGGTTGGATGGAGACCTTTGTTGAACAGCAGTTTTCAACTCTTCCTACATATTGTCAATTGAATTGATGGGGTTTGACTGAGCCACTTGATGTTAGTGCCATCACCATGCTTCACATTAAGTAAGGATGTTGTTCTCAGGATGATGTGCGGTGTTAGGCTTGCGCCAAACATAGCGCTTAGCCTTGAGACCAGAAAGCTCTCCCACATGCCTTCTGGCAAACCTGATATTTGATGTGTTTTTTTCAACAATGGCCTTCTTTCTTCCACTCTCAAGGTTAATGCTTTCGACCACTAATGTAGCATGCATATTTGTTTTTTCATGCCTGTGTTGACCTGTGAAAACGAGGTTTGCTTTTCAAACATTCTATCGCTCTTAAAGACCACACCCAGCCTGGTGCATCACAGCATGCAAAAACATGCTTCCAAAAGCTTCAGTACAGACTATTGTACCCATATTACCAGAGACACTGGTAGGGAACAGGTTTAGAAAGTGATTTATATTAAATGTATTTAAATAGAATGAATTGAACTGATTCATCTTTATACTGTATACTTCAATATTCAATAAGCATAAACAAGGCAGATAAACTTTCGACAACAAAAAACATCCCCAGGTTTTTTTTTTGATGGATTAATGTTTGAAATAACTGTTTAAAGTAAATGGAACCATGAATCTCTTGACCCATAGATTTCTTTAAAAGAATGGACTATTTTCAATGCCCGGATAATTTGCCCAATGGAGACATTTTCTCAACATCCAGAAAGCAGGTCTTTTAAACTTAAATTCAGAGCTAAAATGGAAACAAATTTTCACGTCTGGGTAAGATTATTCTCACCGGGCATTTTTGTCCAAAAGCCAAATAGAACCTGCATTGGAAAAAAGAGCTTTCCCTGCTGAATGAAATTCTCTTTCATCTCATCCAGACAGCCAAAACAAATAGACACACCAAACGCAACTCCTTAAATTAAAATGTTAATATTAATCCTCACCAATGACTCATTCATATGAAAGTTTGGCAGCCGGCCAGGTTGACAGAACGTGGCTAAGAGGGTAAATGCGTGGGTATGCAGTACCAGTCAAAGGTTTGGACACACCAACTCATTCAAGGGTTCTTAATTTTAATATTTTCCATATTGTAGAATAATAGCAAAGACATCAAAACTACTGTATGAATTACACATATGGAATAATATAACACATATAACACATAACACGTGGAATAATGTACCAAAGAAAAAAAGTGTTAATACAATCAAAACAAATTTCATATTGTAGAATCTTCAAAGTAGCCACCCTTTGCCTTGATGATAGCTTTACATTCTCCTAAGAAGCTTCATAAGGTTGTCACCTGGAATTCATTTCAATTAACAGATGGAAGGATGTGTGTGGGTGCTTTGCTGGAGAAGCTGTCTCTGATTGATTTACAATTCAAGTCACACTCAACCAGCATGGCTACCACTGCATTTTGCAGCAATACACCCTCTCATCTTGTTTGCACTTAGTGCGACAAACATTTGTTTTTCAAGATGACAATGACCCTAAACACCAGGCTGTGTAAAGGCTATCTGACCAAGAAGGAGAGACCACAACCCAATTGAGATAGTTTGGGAAGAGTGAAGGAGAGTGAAGGAAAAGCAGTCAACAAGTGCTCAACATATGTGGGAACTCATTCAAAACTGTTGGAAAAACATTCCGGGTGACTATCTCATGAAGCTGGTTGAGAGAATGCCAAGAGTGTGCAAATAAGTCATTAAGGCAAAGGGTGGCTTCTTTGAAGAATCTGAAATATAAATTGATTTAGATTTGTTTAACATGTTTTTGGTTACTACATGATTCCATGTGTGTTATTTTATTGTTTTGAGGTATCCACTTTTACTCTACATTGTAGAAAATAGCAAAAATAAAGAAATACCCAGTAAGTGTGTCCAAACCTTTGACTAGACTGTATATTAACAGATTCAAGGGGTTCATAATTGGGAGTGAACATGAGGCTACTGTATACACAATTTCTTCAGGTTCCAGAAACCCAATGTGTTTAAAGGGTTAATCACTGGAGTCAGTGGGTCTAATGCAACAGACAGTCAGACAGACAGTCAGACAGACAGACAGTCAGCCTAGCTGCAGCCTTTACCTATCTTCGTTCACCTGCGTCCCTGTCACTGAGTTTGCCCATGCATAAAATTGCAAAGGCCTACCTGCCCTGGGTCTTCGGAATGCTGGTGCAACAGAAAATCCACCAGGGAGACCAACTCAGAGCAGGGCACTCTTCTACTGCAAGAACAACTACAGAGGTGATTGGACATGACTGAAACGAAGAAAGCATTCTGACAGTGTGTTGGGTTGCCATCATTCACCTCTATGATATTCCCAGAATGTGCCATTTTTTTCAATCTGTCCATCTAGAGATTGTAGCTTACAGTGGATGTGAAGGGCAGAATAAGAGCTGACATTTCCCTGTGCAGAGAGCAGATGGTATGGAGCAAATCGCTTACTGCTAGGAGCCGGCCGGGAGCGGGAAGCAATGGGGTCAGGGTTTAATCTGTGAGGTCCACTCTGAAAATGGCTGATGACAGTGCTAGTTTGCATAATATACACACAGTCGAATCAAATGTTGGCATGGGAAGACGTAGGATTTTCAAAGCAGGCAGATAGACAGGACTGTCAATCATCCAGTGCACAGAGGAGGACTCCTGATACAGAGGACATGGTTGTGGAGGTTGTTACTGTGCAGTATTTAAAACTGGGGTTAAGACTAGTAGTAACACTCAAACTGTTTTCAGCATGGACATCATTCTGGGAAAGCTTTTTTTTAGGGGGCGGGGTCAGAATTCTCTCACAAATCCACCGAAATGCACTCCAAATCAAATCTAAAAATAAACAAATAACCTTAAAATCACATACCAATTATCTCACTAATAAAGGTGCTATATCATTCTTCTAATAAATAAATGCAGTATATGCGGTGCTTTGCAAAATACACACAACACTTTTTCATACTCATAGTAAAGACTATAGAAAAAATTGAATTGTTGTTCTTGATCTTACATTGTAAATATTAAATAAATACAACCTTTAATTGAGGCTAAAGGGCTCAAAGAACGTCTAATTTCTAATCAAGAAATAAATATTTTCAAAAACAATTGACTACAATTAGTGGCACCCCTGAAATGAGTAGTTAGTGCACCCTCCCCTTGCCAAGATAACAGCACTGAAACATCTCTTATAATGTTTGACGAGGATGGATGGGATCTGAGACCAGCAAGGGATCTGAGATCATTCATATATCCAGAATAGCTGCAGATCCTGAGATTCCTTGAGAGAGTCCTTGATCCTTGCTTGTGCAACGGGGTTTAGGTGAGGGAACTGGCCTTGCAATGCAAAAGCTTGATTTTGAAGTCAGTGAGTAATATCTCTGTGTATGTAAAGGAATGCTTTAGATCATTAACCATAGTGATCAAAGTTAGTTTAATGTATACATAAATTATATTATGGTAATTTCCAAAACAGTCAGAAATAAATTTCAATAGCAACAGCCTTAAATTGGTCTTGTCACTGATCAACTCCAGATTTTGCTAATCCTCCATTTTATACTGATCATGCTACAAGTTGATATGTGTGTAGTTGTGGTTGTCCTTGATTGATAGAGCTGTTGCATATCTTTCAGCAATGTTCCTATTAGCAGATATATTGATGAATATACATTGTGTCAAAACACTACAAATTCAGTGGGGCAGTACTTCATGTTCTGCCATAGTCCCACCTCCAACTCTGTTTTTTCAAAACATCCTCCTGGGAGACTGGGTAGTGATAGCAAGGTAACTAACTTTACATTACAAAACACAATAGCTTGTAGTCATGATTCGAAACATTAATTCATGAAAGTGATTTTACATGGTGATATTGCTACTGTATACCGATTTTGCACTCATGTATGGATTCAAAAAAGTATTTAGTAATCACATGTGGACCACAACAGTTTTATTAGGAAAAGTTTGGCAAATAATTTAATTTAAAGCCACCATGTCTCTAAAAACAGCTGCCATTAAGTCTCTAATAAAAAAGAGAACACTGGATGCATCTATATTGAACAACTATAGACCTGTATCAAATCTCCCCTTTATAGTGAAGATCATTGAGAAGATTGTCTTCACTCAACTCAGTAATTTTGTTAACTCAAGCGGTCTCTTAGACAAATTTCAGTCAGACTTCCGACCTCACCACAGTACTGAAACAGCTCTGATAAAAGTTTTAAATGATATATGGTTGAATACTGATTTGGATAAAATTACAGTACTGTTTCTATTAGATCTCAGTGCAGCATTTGACACTGTAGATCATAGAACACTTCTAGATAGGCTGTAAAATTGGGTAGGATTCTCCGGGACAGTCCTTGATTGCTTCAAGTCTATTTAGATGGCCGGAGTTACTTTGTCACCTTTAGCAATCATGGATCTGATAGGGTGGCTATGACATGTGAAGTTCCCCAGGGATCAGTTCTCAGACCGCTTCTGTCCAATCTCGAGATGCTACCTCTGTGCCAAATTCTACAGAACAACAACATTAACTACCACAGCTACGCAGATGATACTCAAATATATATGGATCTCGGACCGTATGACAACAGCTCAATAGACTCTCTGTGTCACTGTATAGAACGCATAAATACCTGGATGAACCAAAGTTGTCTACAATTAAACCAAGATAAAACAAAGATTATTGTGTTTGGCAACAAAAATAAGAGAACTTGTATTAGTAAAGAGCTGGATTCTCCGGCCCTAAAAACCAGGGACCAAGTGTGTAATCTTGTTGTTCTGAAAGACTCACGTTCAACAGTCATATCAAAGCAGTCACCAAAACAGCATTCTGTCATCTTAAAAATATAGCCAGAATCAAGGGCATGGTTTCCCAAAAAGACCAAATGCAGCTCATCCATGTTTTTATCTCTAGTAGAGTTGACTGCTGTAATGGCCTCTTAACTGGACTCCCCAAAAAGACTGTAAAACAGCTGCAGTTCATTCAGATTGCTGCTGCTAGAATGTCAACCAGGACCAAGAGAACAGAACACATCACTCCGGTTCGTAAATCTTTGCACCTGCTTCCAGTCAGTTACAGAATAGATTTTAAAGTGGTGATTTTAGTCTATAAATAACTAAATGGTTTAGGCCCCGAATACATTTCCGAATACATATGTTTGAAGAGTATAAACCGAGCAGGGCTCTTAGATCCATGAACTCAGGACAGCTAGTAGAGCCCAGAGTCCAAACTAAACATGGCGAAGCTGCGTTTAGCAGTTATGCTGCACACAACTGGAATAAACTACCAGAAGATTTTAGATGCGCCCCAAACATATCCATGCTTATATCCAGGTTAAAAACACTTCTCTTTTCATGCACCTATGACTGAGCGCTTAAACTTACCCCACTGTTTAGCCTTATAGCTTTTATAGCTTCCTCATGGAATCTATTACAGAATCTACCAGTTATGCTTTTTTTTAATTCTATTTTCTTTTTCAATGTTTTATTATGATGATGTTTAATTGTTGTTTATTGTTTTATTCTAGTATTTGTTTTTATTGTATTGTATTTTTATATTTCTCTTTTTCTTTGTAAAGCACACTGAATTGCTTCTATGTATGAATTGTGTTATACAAATTTGCTTGCTTGCATGATGGATTTTCGGCCGTTTTGAATTTTATTGGGGAAAAAAACGTATTGTAAACCATAAGACCAATTGACTTGAGATTTTATATATGGGTCTATGATGTACGTCTGACTACAGTTTGATCAAAGCTAAGCAATGTGTTCCAAAATGAGAGAAAAAATGTGGGTGAAAGAGTTGCTGGAATATTGCACTGAAATAGTTGACAGGATTTTGCTACTGTTAAACTATATCTGTTTTATGTTTGTGGAACATGTTTGTTTCATTGACATTCAAAACAGAGAATGTTTAAGGGAGGGGGCAGACATGGCTAAATTATTGTGTATATTCTACCATGTGATGTTCCACCCATATATACAGTTCAAAAGATCCAGTGACCGGTTCCACAGTTCTGGCATTCCACATTTGCAGTGTCAGATTAAGGGGTCATAGTTTGGAAACGATTGTCAGACCATCTGGCAGTGTTTACAACAGAGCTGATGGCTATCTTGCCTGCCTTGCACTGGGTGGAGGAAATAAAACTAGATAAAGAGGTCATATAATGGGAATCCAGTGCAGTTCTGGAAAGCTTTACCTCTAATGGTCGCTGAGAAAAAAGGAAAGCAAACACATACACTAATGAGCCAAAACATTATGACCACTCATAGGTGAAGCAAATAATGTTGATCATCTCCTAACAAGAGCACATGTCAAGGTCTGGGTAAATTAGATGGTAAGCGAACAATCAGTTCTCGTAGTCAATGTGTTGGATGAGGGAGAAATGGGCAGGAGTAAAGACCTGAGCGACTTTGACAAGGGCCAAATTGTTATGGCCAGGCAGCTGGCTCAGAGCAACTCTCAAACGACAAGGCTTGTGGGGTGCTCCCGGTCATCAGTGGTGAGTACCTACCGACAGTGGTCCGAGGAGGGACAAACCACAAACCGGTGACAGGGTGTTGGACGTCCAAGGCTCATCGATGCGTGAGGGCAACAAAAGCTATCCCATCTGGCCCAAACCGACAGAAGGTCTACTGAGGCACAAGTCACAGAAAATGTTAATGATGGTTACGGGTGATGCAACACACAGTGCATCATGCCCTGCTGCATATGGAACTGTGTAGCCACAGACGGGTCAGAGTGCCCACCATCGAAAGCGCCTACAATGGGTACTGGACCTTGGAGCAGCGGAAGAAGGTAATCTGGTCCGATAAGTCCTTTTTTCTTTTACATCTCGTGGATTGCCGTGTACGTGTGCGCCGTTTACCTGGGGAAGAGATGGCGCCAGGATGCACTGTGGGAAAACAAAAAGCCAGTGGAGGGAGCGTGATGCTCTGTGCAATGTTCTGCTAGGAAAACCTAGGTTGGGCATTCATGTGGACATCAATTTGACATGTGCCACCTACCTAAACATCATTTCAGACCAGGTACACCCCTTCATGGCAATGAAACTCCCTGATGGCAGTGGCCTCTTGCAGCAGGATAATGTGTCCTGCCACACTACACATATTGTTCAAGAATGGTTTGAGGAACGTGATGAAGAGTTCAAGGTGTTGCTCTGGCCTCCAAATTGTCTGTCTTTAAAGCGTATGCACAATGATTCTGAAGTAACATTAAGCTGTTACGTTTTTTTTCCAATCATACAGGTCAATAACTATGTTAAAAACAACTTTTGCTGTAGCCAGAATCTCTTCTGGAAACAGTAGCTGAACGGAATGGCCGTGGGGATCACCTTATAAATATTTCTTCTTAGTCCTGTTATTATGCATCATCTATCATAAATATAGCTATCTAGATCAACATCTACACAAGATTTCCATGCATAATTGTAAAATATAAATAAATATTTAGACAATCATGTGGTTAGCTAGCTAGCTATGCCAGCTAGACAATCTTCAACGTTATTAGCTAAGCAAATACTCAACAGTAAATGCTGATTCTCGCTTTCTGCGGGCACTGTCAGTGGCATCTCAAGTGCCGGAACTGCATCAGTCTACAGCACAAGAAACTTTGCATAGCCCAAATATATTTGCATTACCTTCTGAAATCATTCATCTGCAAAATGTGCTCTACAAATGCTAGAATTAGTGGTCACGCTGGCACAGTTAACTATCTGATAAGTTGCTTGCCAAATCTGGGAATGACATGTAATGGGCTGTACAAATTCAAATTAGGGCAGGAAGTGAAAATCAAAAAGCATATCATTTGATGTATTAATATGAGCGATGACGTGATGTCAGGTCTTCCCAGCAAAAATGTCAGGTCTTCCCCACAAGTTACATGATTGGATTTTCAGATAAGGCACTACAGACACAGGAATGATATTGATTTTTCAAAATTTGGTAATACTAATTACACCAGCTTTAGTTCAGATATTGACTAAATTCAGTAAATATGCAATTTGTTTTGTACAGCTGGCCCAGAGTTATGTGGGAAGAAGCAAAAACAGATGTCAGGAGAGAATAATTGTAGACAGTTTTTTTTGTTGATTGTTTTTTGTGGATTGGGTCCTTCCCCAAGTGGCAATTTTAAGATAAATTAAACGCTTCCTGTCTTTGCTTCTTTTTGACTCACCTAAAAATCACAAACAACAAAAAGATAATGCAATAGGTTTTCAAAGCACTTTTTTGTGATGCTCTGTATTTAAAAATACTACTCCTCTGGATCCAAATGAAAGTTTGTATGCTGCATCAATGTTCCCATGTCTTCCAGCACTCTCGCTATAACCATATGGCCACTATGAGCCAATGTGTTTGCTTGAATGGTTTTTCTCATACAACAGCGTTTGATTGAGTTGAACATGTTTCCACACACGGTGTCAAACAATTATTTGGAAAATATTCAGTAATTTCTATCAATATCAGTGGATCTAGCCCTGATTTCTAGGCATTTATCTATCTATCTATATATCAATCAATTAAATTTATTTTTAAAGCCATTTTTACATGAAGTTTTCACAAAATGCTTTTAAAGATACCTAGCCTGAAATATAAAAGAGCAAGCGAGCTAAGTGTTGAATCCTTGTCAGATGAAAATTAATTGGTCAGTGGTTTCTAGGTTTTTTATGTAGTCTGGAGAATTTAGTGTTATTAGCACCTCATAAATAGATGCTACAAGCCAAGTTATGTGGCGATTAGTCATTCCATCCCAAACGAGTAGCAATTTAGGTCTTTTTAAGAAAATGAAAAATGGCAGACTTATTGGTTATTGATTAGCCTATCTACTGATTTTCCATCCCTTGCCTGTTATAGTTTCCCATCTCATGAGAATTTGTACTTTTATTCTTCACTACAAATACAATGGGGTTCCAGCAACTAAGCTGCTGAAACCCTAACAAAAGAAATGTTCTACATTTTGAAAAATAATAATTCTGTACAATACTTATCCATGCTTTTGAATTAACCCTTTCATATTGGACGGCACCCAGTTTGGTTAGTTTGCTTGCATAGTTGAATGTTTTCCTAGATGGAAGGAAGACAGAGCGGGTGGAAGCAACAAGCATTGTTGCAGGTGTCAGTGTGTCAGGCATGTGTACACCCACCGAAATTCACTAGTTAGAAGATTTTGATTTGTATTGATTTCTTATTTAAAAAATAGTTTACCCATTTTTTCAAATGAAGCTTAAGGCCTCTCCTCATGGCAGGAACTCCTTGCTTGGAAGAGTCAAAGATCAATACAGGTGTTCTCTGAAGCCACGGATGATGCTGAGCTACATGTAATGGCCTCGGAGTATGCTGCTACCAGGATTTGAATACCTGCCAGAACTTGTCAATTACAGTTATAATTTTAAGAGAATCAATTGAGTGCTGTAACATGATTTTTTTTATATTTTTAATCCTTGAAAGAATGCAACTTCATCAATTACATTTGGTAGATCATGAAGAAATGTTACAAATTGCAGTTGCAAATTTACCTCTCACCTCCCCTGACTTTGGGAACCATTGTTGTAATCTGACACATTATTTTCAATGGTCTTTCAAATGTACAAGGCCACCATTTTATTCACACAAATACAAACAGACACGAACACATTCGTTTTTCTATCCTTAATTATTAACTATCATAATCATTATTAACATTTTCATGGTGCTTCCATTCCACATCAGCTGAAATAAGTAGCTCACAAACAAGACAAACGAAAGGTTTTAATTGCACCTCCCCCTCATTTCTTCGAAACCCATTAGATAAGAAAAACAGACGTTTCTCCCCCTGACTCCTCCAATGGCTTTTTTGAGGAGATACGAAGCAAGGATTCATATGGCGTGTGCAATTGAGTATGTCTGTAGGACTCCTCCACAAGGATGAATATAATGGCACTGGCATTTCAAAATGTGGGAGCAGTTAATTTAACAATATCACACATTGTTAAGCAAGTTACACATTTTCAATTTACTTTTACATTGTCAACACACTTTGGTCTTAAACAGCTTTATTTTTTTGAAGTCATACCATATCACTGCTTCGATAAGAGTGGACAAATCCTATTTGCAACACCTTCAAGGTCTTTTTGGAATACCTTTTCGTGTGTTTCATTTCTCCATGTGTGTAATGTGTCTGTAGGAGTATCTGTCCTGTCTTTGCCAAGCTGATGACAGCCTAAGGACAAGACTCCCATCCGTGCCCATGATGTGCAAATGGAGCATGAAAAAATAAACGCCTTTAACCCACTTGTACAAATAAAAACACCTACACAAACCATTTTCCTAGGGCAACCCAAAGACCAAACAGATGAAATTCCCTCTTAATACAGATACCAAGCATCTCCTACATCCCAAATTTGCGCATGTGCACAGTGCCTGATGTCCAATCCCAGTCTGTAGCATACATCCGCCCTAAACCAACTAATCACCTGTTCTCTTCGGCTCATCTGTTGTGAGAAAGTTTCATCCAAATGCATTGCAGCACCTGCGGCAAGCTCAGGTTGGGTTTAGTGTTTGGTACTGTGTCGATGTGTGACTGAGTGGGAGTCAGAATTGGCCTACTGGTTCTGGGGTAATGATAGAGGGGGCTGCTGGGAGGCAAGCCTAATGCACTGTGACAGATATCCAAGCTGTTAAGGACCACCGTGCCCAAGAGGCGTAGATATCTAACCAAATCTACAGAGGGAGATAAATAGGGAGGAGAAAGAATAATGAGAAAGAGAAGGAGTTGGGGGAAGGGACGAGAGAGAAGAAAATCAAACCCACAGAGGATCACACACTTCCACTAAGGATGGCAGAGATGGTGAGAAAGAAGAGTGGGGAAGAAAGAAGCAAAGGAGGAGGAAGAGACAGAAAACTGACACAGCACAGAGAAGAACAGGTGTGGAGAGGGATTTACATATTCCTGCCAAACCCACACAGACGGGAAGGGGATGTGGAGAGAGGAGCATTAATGAATACAAACTCACATAGAAGGAGAGAGAAAGTTAAGAATCAACAATAAGAGAGTCTTTCCATCTCAACAAGCACAAGATGATTTTGATTTCTCCGATTGTAATAACATTTGTTTTGTACTTAGCAAAATATATGATTAGCATTCCAGAAGCATTATTTTGTTGAATCATGATTTGATCTCTAGAATATTAGGCTAATTGATTGCACCAAAATGGGTTCAATTTGAGTTTACAAAGTTCATATATTATTAACTAGCCTAACTGTAGTTCAATGTCCGACTTGAACCAAACCTCTTATCATAATTCTAATAACAAACCACAACAGGCCTGTAAACAGTCTCAGTCTTCTATTACCTTTCTCAGACATAGTACATCACTACAGTAATGTGTTGATAGCAGCAACCGATAAACTT
This sequence comes from Esox masquinongy, assembly GCA_016801175.1. Taxonomy (NCBI): domain Eukaryota; kingdom Metazoa; phylum Chordata; class Actinopteri; order Esociformes; family Esocidae; genus Esox; species Esox masquinongy. The sequence continues at coordinate 50,893 of JACXGI010001762.1, forward strand.
TTAGCCAATTAAAAAAAGTGGTGCATCAGAAGCGTCTGTCAGAAAAAAGAATTCTACTCTGGCATAGAATGTTTAGTATTTTTCTCCTGACGACTATAATAGTTGCTGACCGATGGTTGCTTTTGTTCTGTTCTGTCAAATTATGATTGCGTAAAGCATTTTATTTCTACTAAATGTCTTAAGTCATGGTATAAATAAACAGCACTGTACTTTTTTAAGAGAGTGGTCTGCATCCAGACAGCAGTCACTTAGACTGCGCTAATGCAAACTCAGGATTATTTGATTGACAGCATTTATCTGCAGACTATGGGAAGCACAGAGGTGGCCCTCCAGAGAAGGTTTTGGGTCAGCATTTGAAAAACCGCAGTGTGTCCTTACAGACATGCAACTCTGCTGTAATCCGAAGCTCTTCCGAGGCGTCACTGCCCATATGTCATATGTAAGCAAAGTAGTATGGCACTGCATCTTGGAGAACTGTTTATTCAACCTATTTCAAATATTCTCAGTAAATAGGCTCTATGGCCACCGTGATGCAACAAAATCAGAAAGAAAGATTGTTAACTTCCGGTAAAGAGGAGTTTGCTTTACCTACTGTTTGTTTCTTATGTGCTATCATGCACCATGATATTAGCAGATTCTGACCATTACATTGGACAGTTTCTGCTAAAGCAGCTCACTATTTCATCCAGTTAAAGGTTGCCAATGAGCCTAGAAGTCTAACATAATATCAGTTGATTACAAGACTCAGTCCACATTGAAGTTAATAACATTAACAGGAAATAAATGGAAATATAGCTGCAGTGTGGCCATGAACAGGTTTCATACATGTACAGTTCATGTTCATAAATGTTCATAAATAGCCAATCAATAACAAAAGCATACTCACCTTTCCTCCCTACTGATATCTGTTTTTGTTACAGTTCACATTTTCAATTATCTCTGGACCAGCTACAGCACCTTGACAAAATGCTCTAAGAGACAAGGGTTTAATAGAGATCCCGCAAAACCAAAAGAACGAGCAACATAGCAATCTGCTCTTCTGTAAACTCCCACTGTATATGGTCTGACAATCGCTTCCAACCCATGACCCCTCTATCTGCGAACGTTGACCCAGTGTAACCTGTCACTGGATCCTTTGAATTGTACATATGGCTAGAACATCACTATACACAGAACCCACCTGACTACAGAAATGTTCAGCCAAGCCTTCTGCCCCCTTTAACATTCTGTTTTGAAGGCATGTCAGCGTATCAAACATTTTATTGAGAAGTAAGAATATTCCTTTTGATCTGCCATTTTTCCGCCATTCCCTGGCTGTTTTTCTCATTGCTTAGCTTTGATGAAACTACAGTTAAACATATATCATGGACCCACAGATAAAATATCAAGTCAATCAGCCTATAGTTATTGCCTACGTTTTTTCCATTTGAGTAAATTAGTTATTAGGGCATTTTAAAGAAAATAATTATTATACCAAGGAAAACAACAGGTTTCCTCCCATGTAGGAGACCTAATAAACAAAGAGAACGAAGCAAAACAGCCTACAGACTACTACAGAGAGATGCAGCAATGCAAAGCTATTTTCCGTAATGAATAGGCATAGGCTGACCATTGCTTGACCAGAGGGTATGGAGGAGTTATTGAGGGAGATCTGTGCTCTAACATTTGGAGGAGAATTGACTAAAAAGTCAGGTGGGGGGTTTGAATTAAATCCGGAATGAGACAGGGAGCCAGTGCAGAGATGACAGGATCAGGGTGATATAATGATGCTTCCACAGTCATTAGGATCCTGGAAGCACTATTCTGGAAGTATCAGAGCTCCTGAAGATCCCGCCAGATACATGAAAGGTATGTTGTAGTAGTCCAGTCTTGAGGAAAAAAGGCATAAACGTGCTTCTCTGCATCAGATTGAGCGAGGATAGGTTATGGTTTGGCAATATTCTTTAGTTGATAGAATGGAGCTTTGTGCGGTTGTTAGATTTGGCTGTCAAACATCAGGGAGGAATCAAGCTTTACAACCAGGTTTGAAATTGATGGAGAGAATTTACTGTAAGTCGCTCTGGATAAGTGTGCTAAATGACTAAAATGTAAATGTAAATTTTAAAATGTAAATGGAGAAAGATGTTCTGACCTGCAATGGTGAGGTGTTATTGGCGACTCGTAGTCAATCCTGTCTGAGAGGTAGGAGCTGTGACTTATTTATAAATCAGGAAGTCCCTTTTCAGTTTTCACTGATGCTAGTAACAGAAGACATGTTTATTTGTGTCCTTAACGACAACAGTCAAAATGATTATGTTTTCTGCATTTTATTATAGCAACAATTGCTGTTTGTTAGCACAGGAGGCACTCGTAATGTAGGCAGTTTTCTGTTAGGATATTTGTTTCTGGTTGATTCGTCTATAAATACACCTGTTCTCCAAAATTATACACCATCATTTCCATGTTTTTATTTCATCTGGCCATACCTGTTCTGACAAAAAGTAAGAAAATGTGACAATTATACAGGAGTCTGGGGGGTTGAGGGCCTCCATAATTCTGCTCCCACTTCTGTCGTGGGTCTGTAAGGTCTAACACACTTTACAAACATTTGACCATTATTATGTGCCACAAGTATTTCACACTTGTGACAAAAGACGGCAGATTGAAAGGGGGGTAGAATTTTGGTAAGGCAATTTTTTTGTCTGTCCAAATTATAAATGTAGATGCGATATACTAGAAACAAATAGCCTAACAGAAAACTGCCCACATTACGAGTGCCTCCCGCATGAATAAACTGCAGAAAACGTAAACATTTTGACTGTTGTCATTAAGGACACAAATAAAGAGGGTTTTCTGCTACTAACATCAGTGAAAACTAGCCTACATTGACAACAGAGTGAAGGATGGCGAATAGAGTGTGTGTGCGTTCATGCGAAGGGGTGTACGATTTTGGCAGTGTGCGGTTTTTGGCACAACACCGGATCCTGTTCCGGCAGGATTCCTATCAAATCATGCACTGGGTAGGAGTGGCTTATTGGCAACCGGACTGGTCCAGAAAGTCCAATGGTGTAGTGGAGGCATTCCTGTAGGATGGGATGGTGGACAGTGTCAATTCATGGATGGAATTTCATAATTTTATTGAACCCTCGTGTCTTAAATCAAGGGTAGGAAGAAGTCTGGGCCAAAACGTATGCTGTTTAAAGTATTTATTTACTAACATTTGAATCTTAAAAATGAAAATTTCCTATTCAGGTAGAATTAATTAAACAAATTTCTCAGATATCAAAGAAATTATGTTGCGGCAATGATAACATAACTGCAGAACACCCTTTCAGAACAATCTCAGATGTTGGGTTTTATGGTTTGAGATGGAACAATCCAAGAGAGCATGCTCACAGATAAACATTTACGTAGGAGAGAATAAAACTAAAATCAGGGAATGGAGAATAGGGCAGAAAGAGGCATTAAAGCTTTACACACACATGCGCGCATGCACACACACACACACGCACGCACGCACGCACATACACATACTCACTCCCTCACTCACTCACTATATCCCTCTCATAATCCTCTGGGATTAATAGGGATTCGGTCAATCCATCAATTTGAACAGTTATCAAGTATAAAACAGTGGCAAATAGGTGGTAATGGCCACTGCATTGAATATTCATTAAATTTAAGCCTCAAATTCCCTGTTCTCTGTTAGAAGGCACAAAGAGTACAAATAAGTCAGGTTGAAAGAGGGAAGGGAGAAAGCCAGAGAAACAGAAAGACAAAGATACAGAAAGAGAGTCAGAGCGATGGCCAGGATGAGAGAGAGAGAGAGACAGCCAGAGTGAAAAGGCAAAAGAAAGCCAGATAAAGAGAGCAAGCGAGGCAGAGAGAGATAGACAGGGAAGGAGGAAAAGAGCAAAAGATTGCATACTAGTCAGGAGTAAAATAATAATTATTTAATCATGAGAGTGAGGGGGACACACAGGGCTGTACTCTAGATGACAGACAGCAGGAGAAAGGGATTGTGTGAGATTAAGTGAGCTGTGTGGCGCTTGTAGCACACCGCAAAGAACAGCAGGATGTTTGTAAAGCAGCGCTCACAGCTGGGGGACGGATAAAGCCGTCAGAGCAACTTTAACAGTGGACAGACACTGAGTGGGTGATGGGAGGAGATGGGAAAGGAGTGGCATCTCTGCTCAGGATTTCGCTGGAAGGGAGAGGGGTTCGAAGCCTTCACCTCAGACTGAACAACCAGATACCTGTGGATCGCTTGCAGTAAAGTACTACTGGGGAAAAAGACAGCGTTCTGAAGATAGAAGAAAGAGTCTTGGGAAGGACTGATTATAATAAATTAGTACTTTGGGAAAGAGACAAAAGACAACCTGTCAGGATTTGTGATGAATGTGAAGTTTGAATGAAGAGTTCTTGGAGTTGTCAAAGAGTTCTCTGGACATGGTGTTCATGTTTATTCAGCAAATTGATGGTATTTATAAGTCTGTAGCAGCAATCACATTTGGTTTTTGGTGAAGATGAGGACAAATCTTTGAGTCTCTTCAGGTAAAATTCATTTTATTGTGTCTATTTACCCCAGGACTTTGACTTATAATGTCAGCAGATACCCTAGCGTTTAACGCATCTGACCAGTAACCGAAAGGATAAATCTGTTGTTCTTGTCATTCTGGAAGAGAGAAAATTGTAACTGCTCCACCGGGTGCTGAATGTGGCTGGCCATCACCTCTCAAATTCTTAAGGGATTGGCAAAAAAGACACAAGTTACATTTTGGTAGGACTTGTATGTAATCCTTTCATGTAATCCTTCATTTTTATCTTTTAATCTTTACTACAAATTGAGAACATTCGTGGTGAAAACATTCATGAGGATAACTCAGTGTTTTTAATCGTACATTTCTTCCTATACAAAATATGTCGCTGTTAAACTACAACATAATGGTAGAAAAGATTGACACACGTTTGAATCTCAGTCTCCAGTGGGGAGTTGGGCTATTCATGGCTGCCCAGTTGTTACCACAAAACCACAGGCTCTGCATTGGGCCATATTTTTCATTCTTGTAAAATTTGAATTTCTGACCATTCACTGTTGCAATCTAATTCTACTGCCTTCATTCAACCAGGTAACCCCATTGAAATAACACATTTCTTTCCTACCAGCAGCATGGGCCAGAGCAGTATGACCTCTCCCTTCTCTCTGGGCACCAATCTGGTGCTGTGTCTCCTCGTCCGCTCTTCCGTGGCTTCCTGTCCCGCCGTCTGTCTCTGCACCTCGGACACGCTGAGCTGTGGTGCTCAGGGCCTCACCAGACTGCCTCTCCTCCTGCCTCCCACCACGTCCACCCTGGACCTCAGCTTCAACCGTCTGGGTTGGCTGGGCCCCGGCAGCTTTTCCAACCTGCCCAGACTGGACACCCTCCGTCTGGCCAACAACCAGCTCACCACGCTGGGCCACGGGATCTTCCACAACGCCTCCAGCCTCCGCCACCTGGACCTGTCCTCCAACAGGCTACGGGTGGTGGAGCAGCACTACCTGCAGGGATTGTGGAGGCTGGAGGAGCTGCTGCTCTACAACAACCGGATCAGCCGCGTGGAATCGGGCATGCTGAGTGGCCTGAGCAGCCTTAGGAAGGCCTACTTCAGCCTCAACCAAATCACCGAATTCCCCTTCTTCGCCATACAGGACCACAGTCATCCGTTCCTCATCATGTTGGACCTATCGTCCAACCGCCTGAGCGCGCTGCCCTGGGAGGACGTTAAGGCCCTGCCGGGCTCAGTGCAGAAGGGCCTGTACCTCCATAACAACTCACTGGTGTGCGATTGTTCCATGTACAGTGTGTTCTGGCACTGGGAGCAGAGGGGCTTCGACACTATCAGGGACTTCACGGACGAGCACACCTGCCTGATCTACGGCGAGGCCCGCGCCTCCGTAAGCTTCCTCCGGCACTCTCGCTACTTCCAGAACTGCACAGTGGGGAAGACGGTCTCTCTGCCAATGATGGTGTCGGTCTCCAACGTGGTGGTGAACGAGGGGGAGAGGGTGCGGCTGGACTGCCAAACGTCGCTCCGGGTTAAAGAGCTGTCCTACGTGTGGGTATCGCCCAATCAGGAGTACCTGACCCAGACCAGCTTCAACGACACCCTCGTCAACGTGTTCCCCAACGGGACCCTGGAGATCCCTTTGGCCCGGGTGAACGACACAGGCATGTACGTGTGCACGGCGCTGGACCTGAAACACGTGCAGAACGCCACCAGGGAGGTGAACGTCACCGTGGTCCGAGCCCTGCCCGACTCCTTCAGCACGGGCTACACCACCCTGCTGGGCTGCGTGGTGACCCTGGTCCTGATTCTCATGTACCTCTACCTGACGCCCTGCCGCTGTGGGTGCTGTAAACAGCCGCAGCCCGAAACCAGCCCCGTCACAGCATACGACCCAGGCACCCTGGCCTCCATCTTCTCCCCCGCACTGGGCCACAGAGACTCCATCAAAGTCAGCAGCAACAAGCACGTGGTGTTCATAGAGCCCGTCCTGGTGGACCAGAACGGGGCCCTCAGGGCGGCTCTGGCCACGGACCAGGCCACACTGCAGTGGGAATGGGACACGAGTGGACTCACTTAGGTATATCTACAGCATCCAAGAGCATGTCGCTGAACCCATGACTGACAAGGTACATGAGCAGTGACAGGCGGTCGAACTGAAGACAGACCATCCTCATGCACCATAGTACCCGAAGGACCTTTGTTGTGGGACACACGGATTAAGGATTCAAACTGGCAACCTTTCGGTCACTGGCTCTCATCTCTTTCATTTTCCGGCGAAAGGCATCATGGCCGGACTACCCTTAGAGATAGTCACTGAACCAACAGGATGGCATAAGGGCTTGATAATGTTTTTCTTCACTCCCTGTTTTGTCTCAAGGAACCACAGTAGAAAAGTGTTGCAGGAATGAACTATATTTCTTCTACCAATGTTTTGGTGAGGGTTAGAACAACGTTTGGATTAAACTGACACTGCAGTTGGACACCTTGAACTATTAAGCTTTGGCACTCGTCTCTGTTCCCAGTTGAGTTAATAACTTCCCTGAGAAGCATCTACTCCCTTCCTTCTTGAAGTGTGATTCATTTGGCCCCTTTCAAACATTTAAAAGGATCGCAATGGTGTAAGCAATGACAGATTGCGGACAGATCTCCACCTACATTTTTCTCAAATATTAGTCAACATTAGGTCATTTAATTCCTTTTAAATCCATAAATTGGAGGGTATGAGCCAACACTTGTGGGCAAAGGGGAGGAACAGCATCGGGTAGCAACGAAGAGGATTCCTATTGGAAGATATATTTTCTGCTTGGCTGACTTAGCTTTTAGAGCAATAGAGAATGTTTGGAATTGAAATTATTTTCATGGGTTTATAGTCCCAGTGTGATTACTTCAGGAAGTTAGATGTAGATGTATCTAAAGCAAAAGTAAATGTTTTAATATCCAGGGAAACTCAGTAGATTACAACTGAATGATAGTAGGATGAAGTCTGTTGTATTCTGTATAACCTGGTTAATTCTGTAAAGTTGTTAAAGCAACCACTTTCATATGACCCATTTACATGCTCTATAGAAACTCCTGATCCCAGATTTATAAATAAATTTTTCTTGGAACTTTGAATGAAAGCGTGTACATCTTATGGTTTGGACAAAGACCAATTCAAAAAGAAAAGATAATGTATTAAAATATGAACATAACATGCAGACAGGCACTTTGAAATATTGGACAAGTCCGCACCAGGTATTATGCTGTCAACATTTGAATAGAATAATGCGGTAGTGCCTTTAATAGTACATGGGTAGCAATTTAAATTGGTTCAATGAATGTTTACACTGTCCTAGTTACAAACTACTGCCTGTGCTTAAGCCTTTTCTTGAAAATCACAGTTACCTAGGCAAGGGAAGTCTGGTAGTAACGCAGTGGTTCCCAACCTTTTGTTCTAAGGACAACCAAATCATTTTGAAAAGCTCTTGAGAACAACCACTTTCAAAGTTGCAGAATAATATGGCATAAATATCTTGCAGCTCATATTTGGAGTAGATTCTATCAGTACAAAATGAACAGATACAGAGCTATTCATATTACAAACAATGAATTATCAAAATGTATGTCATATGCATACAATAATTCCATTTCTTCCTCCCAATGTTTTATTTTTGAAGAATAAAATTTCTCCCAATCTCATTTCTCTTTTGTTCTATAGGTATATTTATAATAAACATACACTGTTTATGGTGCCTTGCAGAAGCATTCAAACCCCTGACCAATTCTCAAATTTTACTGAATTACAAATGTTACATGAAAATTCTGTTCTGCTAGATATTTTATTTTCTGACTCTAAACATCTATAATTGCATAAAAAACATATACATGTTGCTTGCATGAGTATTCAATGCCCCAGCATTAATATTTCATGGCTTCTTTGTATTGAAACTGTGAGGGAACCTTAATAACTTCTTTGAAGAACGCTTTGCTGCTACTCACCCTCCATATGAAAAACGGTGGGCGATGTCATCATGCAGTTGGATTTAATCATTTCATGGGCAATGCTCAGCGATGGATATGTGTCCATTTAATCACAACAGCCTAAAACTGACAATGTGCTGATGTATAGGAAGCAACGCATCGTTACACAAAACTGACACTGGCCTGAGCTATTAGACCATCATTCCATTTATTCATGAATAGAAATAAGCCATTTGTCTGCTACTAGAACATTGTAGCAGATACAGAAGCTTGCAAAATTGATGCACTGCAATCTCGCCCCAAAAATAATTTATGTAGGTTATTTAGGTTACAACAAACCAAGAACACCATCTGGTATGGCCCTTAAAGGTTTTGATCCTTCAGAAGAGATTGTTTTGGGACAAACGCCATCCAAATGGGAACTGAAGTGACAAATGCTGATGGCATACCACCACAGTCTAAGAGGAAATCTGCAGCCAAATGTGTTGTCTTTGTTGTGTTGTTTTAACAGAGGAAAATAGGTGATAGAACTGAACAGAAAGTTACTGGCTGTCTTTCATCTGTTACATAATTGATTGTTTACATTAAAGTCATAAATAAATATAAATGAATAAATAAAAATTAAATAGGTCAAAAGACTAAAGTTACATAAAGCCAAATTAGTCATATTTATCAATATTTATAGTACATGTAACACATGTTCTCCTTCTGCAGGATTTAGCTGTGCCAAATCGTCCTATCACAGCTCAATAAGCATGTCGGCAGCATTTGTCCATCCTCGTTTCCATGGCATCTGCACAAGCCCTTCTGATACTGCAGCCTGTAAATCTGCCATTTAAAAAATGTTATATTAATATACAGTGCCTTCCATAAGTACTCAGACCCCTGACCAATTATCTAATGTTATTAAATAACAAATGGTACTTTTGAAATTTTGTTCCATTTGGTGTATATTTTTGGCTAATTTAATAGGTACAGCCTCTAGCATTTGGTAGGACCCCCTTTTGCCCCCAGAAAAGCCTGCATGTTTCACTGCATAAATTCAACAAGGTGCTGGAAATATTTCTATGGGATTTTTCCCTGCAGATGTTTCGACCACACATTCATGTTGCAAACCTTCCGTTCCACTTCAGCCCTAGGTTGCTCTATTGGATTGATGTCTGGGGATTGCGACAGGGATTTCAGTAAACTCAAGTCACTGTCATGTTCGCGGAACCGGCTTAAGATGATGTGTGCTTTGTGACATGGTGCATTGACCTGTAGCAAGTATTGAAACAGTTTGACTGTGGCCATAAAGGGATGCACATGGTCTGCAACAGTGCTTACGGATGCTGTGACATTCAAATGATGCTCCACTGGTATTAAGGGACATAATGTGTGCCAAGTATACATTCCTCACCCCATTACACCACCACAAGCAGCCTGTAACGTAGGCACAAGGCAGGAGGGATCTATGGATTAATGTGGTTTACAGCAAATTCTGATCCTACAATATGTCCTGTATTTTGCAGCAGAAATTGAGATTCGTCAGACCAGGCAAAGATTTTTCCAATCTTCAATGGTCCTGTTTTGGTGATCACATGCCTCATTTTCCTGTTCTTGCTGACAGGAATGGAACTCGGCATGGTCATATATGCACTTCCGCACACCAATGTTGTAAAGAGTGGTCATTTAAGTATGTGTGGTCTTTCTGTCAGCTTGAAGGACTTCAATTTTCATCTGACCTCTCAAAAGGTCAGCGATTCCCAGGAGATCAACTGTTTCTGAGATACTGGAACCACCATGTCTGGCACCAACAATAACACCACAGTCAAAGTAACGTAGATCACGTGTTCCTCATTCAAATATGTGCTCAAACTGCAGGCTTTATATAATGAGTTACAACCACATGATTTGATATTTGGTTATTTGTATTAACCAGCAGGTGAACCTAATAAATTGGCCACTGACTGGATATACTGTGCCTTCAGAGAATATTCGGACCCTCTCACTTGCCACATTTTGTTGTGCTATAAACCTTTACATTTTTAACTTCATTTATAAAAAATAAAAATAGCACCAATCTACATACGCTATTCCATAATGACAAAGCGAAAACACAATTTTAGTAATGTCAGTGTATTGAAAAATGGAAAACTGAAACATCTCATGTACATTAGCACTCAGGCCCCAATCCATGACATTCCAAATAGAGCTCAGCTGCATCTTGTGTCCTTTGATCATCCTTGAGATGTCTCTCAACTTGGAGTACACCTGTAGTAAATTCAACTGATTGGACATGATTTAGAAAGGCATACACCTGTCTATAAACAATCCCTAATGTCAGAGATAAAGAACACACTGTAGACCTCAGAGAAATGGCTCCTTCATTGTGAAAAGGAAGTAGTTTGGAACCACCAATTCTCTTCCTTGAGCTGAAACTAACTAACAGGGCAAGAAGGGCCTTGGTCAATGAGTTAACCAAAAGCACAATGGCCACTCCAACAGAGCTTCAGAGTTTCTCTACAGAGACCTACAGAGTCCAGAAGGACCACCATCTCTGCCTCACTCCTACAATCAGGCCTTTATAGTAGATTGGCTAGATGGAAGTCACTCCTGAGTAAAACCCTGAAGGAAAAAGATTCCCTGATCTGATGAGACTAAAATCAAACTAATAGGCTTGAAAGCCAAGTGCTACGTTTGGCAAAAACAAGGTATCTCGCATCACTTGACTAATACCATCCCTATGGTAAAACATGGTGGGGAACTGAATTAAGGGAAAGAAGAACAGAGCAAAATACAGAGAGGTTGTTGAAGAAGACTAGCAAGCAACTTGCTGATGTTTCTTACTAAGTTTACCTCCACCACAAATAGCGGCTATGTACTGCGTTTGCCACAGGCCGTTTTAACATCATATTAGCCAGTAATAAGCTTTACCTTACTTACTGGAATAGTCATAAGAATTGAGCAATTGCTAGCAAGTCTGCCAAAGCTATTTCATTTCATGGCATAATAACATATTTTTTTCTTTCATGGCAAAACAATGTACATTTTTCTTTCATTCGTGAAGTACATTTATACAATAACTATCAATAAAGGCGACGATAACTAACTTTTTCATCAAGTGAAAAGACGAGAGAATCGTGGAATCTACCAGAAATAATTAATAAATGTCATTGCTCTCAATAGATTCGAACTTAGGTCTTCCACATGAGAGGCACGGTCTTTAACCACTACGCGACGGCATTACACGTTTCAGCAGTCGCTAGACTCCATTGAGGATTGTGTTACACTGACTAACTTTTCTTATTAAGTTTACCTCCGCCAAATAGTGTCTATAAACTGTATTGCTTTTGCCACTGGCCGTTTTAACAGCTTATTAGCCAGTAACAGGGTTACTAGTATCCACTAACTTTCTAGGAATAATCATAAGATTTGAGCAAAGGCTAGCGAGACTGACGATGAACTATTCCATGCCAGATACAGTTGCAATATAACCGTTTCTGGTATACAGTTTCTTGTTTAGCCAGTGAAGTTTTCGCCAACACGGAATAATTCACAATGCGTACTTCGCTTCACCTGCGAGGAGGTACGAACTCGGGACCTATAGTTCACAAGTCCGCTTCTCTAACCACTACGCTATTTAACAAGGGGTAGTCTCAGTCAGTCAGTCAGTCAGTCAGTCACTCACTCACTCACTCACTCAGTAAGAGACATTCGCTCTTCTTAGCCGGCTCCGCTTACGCGGTCCGACAAAAACAGTCTTGGTTAGAGAGCATTATCTAGGAATACTATTGTATCTAGAATAGGCGAGTGACCTATCAGGCAATGGGTAAGGCAATCAACAGAACCCTGGGTGAAGACGAAAGCCCACAAAAGAATCTTCCTATGACCTAGATCAGTTAGTTTATTCACAAAAAAACCCCATAATCCTAAACTCCTTAGAGATATAGGACACAGCTGATAAATTCCTGGAATGGGGCCACCCGTTATCCACATACAGCTCTATCTGAAAGAATCTATCGCTACCAAAGATTTATTGAAGAAACATTTAAGTCCTGCTATGACAGAGACATCAACAAATTTAATCTATTTAAGTAAGGGTAATGTTTTCAATTTACAGAGCTATAGTCTAAATATAATAGTCCCTCCTCCAGCTTTTCATTTGTTGATAGAAGACAGTGTGTGCTATCTGAAAATGGTAAAGGCCAGAAATATCAAACTGATTTTGAGGAATATAACATGAATTTCAAAACGTATTCATGGAGTCATGATTAATTCCCCAAAATTAATAATTAGCACAAATAATCTTTGGAAAAATGGGAAGCAGATTTAGTAGAAATGACTACTAATGTGACATTTGAGATCTCTCACCCATTTTACAGCTAAATTAATAAAACAACTATTTCTAATATAATAAGATCCATCATGTTTTACATCAGCCCAGCACAACTGCAGTAAAGGTGATAATTGTGTTGGAGATGCAAGAAACAAATGGGGATTTCATTTCATTAGATTTTTTTCATTAGATACTGTGATGGGAGTATGGGAATCAATTTAACTGTCCCCTTGTTTGTGTTTTGTTCAATACAAATGGTGACTTTCTCAAAGGATATGGAAGAGAGAGAGAGAGACTACTTCAATGACCAAGCTAGACAACATAGGAGTGACTACAGATGGAGAGATGCTCATAATTTGGCAAGATATAGAATGTTTTAGGTATCTGTACAAACACTTTGTGAAACTGCTGATATAAAAAGCTTTATAAAATAAATTAGATCGAGTGATTAAGTAAAATAAATACATTGCTTTGTTTAAGTCTTCACACAGAAGTCCCTAACGTCTTCAGATTAGAGTTTAATCTGGAGGCATACTACAGAAACGGAAGGGCAAAGGAATGTATTAGGATTGGATAGGATTATCTGAAATCCTTTCTAAAATGTTAAGATGTCAACATTAGCCATACATTTCAGTCAGAGATATTGCATTAGAAAGCCAGGCATCACATGCAAATCTGATTGCGGTAATATTTTCAGGCACAAGTCACATGTACAGCTCTTCAGCAGACATCCAGGTTCAATCCCAGCATCCACCCCTTCGACTGTTGTCCCACCTGCACGCCTCCCATTCTTTATCAAAGTTGTTGATTAATGTTAGATTCTTCATTAAAATATCACAGCTCTCATGCCTAAGGAGAATCCCAATCAGTGGGTGAAAATCAGTCTTATGAGGTCATGGATAATTATTGACATCATTCTCCAAAGGATCATCTTCGTCACCACCACTAAAATCACAAATGCTTAGTATAGATATCAAGAATGCCAGTTAATGATCTCACACAGAAATACACATTAATTACAAAAACAACTCCAATGTTTATTCTCCGAATCGCCCTACTGACAATGAACAAAAACCACAGCAAGCGTTGGTCAGTATATTTCAGAAGACAGACATCAGGCACAAGCTTCGTCTCAATTCTTTCCACTGTTCTCACAGACCCACAAGCTTTAGTCTCTGCCATGACCCGTAGTTTAGTCAGGGAGGACAGGGCTATTGGACGAGAGATGAGACGAGCCAGGGTCATGTTTTAGAGAGATTACTCTGGGGTAAAACCAGGTGCTTTGTCAATTGTTCCTTTGCTAAATCCTTTTAATCTTTTCTTTATTCCCCCCCATCCCCCTACCCTCACATTCAAACAAAAACACACAGCTGGCTTGGGAGTTCTGTTGTTTGGATGAGAGTGGAGGTTAAAACACCAGACTGGCTAGCGAGGTGAACAAGTCAGGGGTGGGGGCGGTGCGGGTTAAGAGTGATGTCTTTATAAATATAACAGGCATCTGTGTATGTTCCAGGAAAAATACTCTCTGGAAAACATTGAATTACTACGGGTTATTCAATTAGCCAGTCTTTTATAAGAGCTGACCTACTTAGATAAGAGATTATTTTTTAAATGTTTTTTGTGCTAATGTTTGGCTTTCAATGTCCTCATTTTTGTTCCAGTAATAACACTGAACTCCCTTTTTAACTGAAATTAAATGTGCTCAACGCAGATTCAGCCCAATGTAGACCCAGTGCAGTTGGTAGGGCAAGGTGGTCACAATGCCCGAGTTCAAGCATCAATTCCCGCTGTTGTCAGAATTTAAAAATACAGTCATGTCCAGAAATAATTGGACGCTGACAATTTTCATAATTTGGGCTCTGTATGCCACCACAGTGGATTTTAAATGAAACAACCGAGATGCAATTGAAGTGCAGACTTTCAGCTTTAATTCAAGGGGTTGAATAAAAATATCCTATGAAACATTCAGGAATTGCAAACATTTTCACACACACAGATGTAATTGAACAAATTAACAATCATAGATAAAATGTTAATTTTTAATACTTTGTCAAGAATCCTTTGCAGACAATGACTGCTTGAAGTCTGGAATGCATGGACATCACCAAACGCTGGGTATCCTCTTTGTGATGTTTTGCCAGGCCTTTACTGCAGCTGTCTTCAGTTGTTGTTTGCTTGTGTGTCTTTCTGCCTTAAATTTTGTCTTAAATTTTGTCTTCAGCAAGTGAAATGCATGCTCGATCGGGTTGAGATTAGGGGACTGACTCGGCCATTGCAGAATATTCCACTTCTTTGCTTTAAAACTCCTGGGTTGCTTTTGCAGTGTTTTGGGTCATTGTCCATCTGTAAAGTGAAGCACCGTCCAATCAACTTCACTGAATTTGGCTGAATCTGAGCAGACAATATATCCCTATACACAACAGAATTCATCCAGCTGCTTCTGTCACATCATGAATAAATTAGTGACCCAGTGCCATTGGAAGCCATGTATGACCATGCCGGCACACTGCCACAGTGGAGGCTATGTGGAATGATGATGTGGTTTGTGTCAGATCAAGAGCCATTCCAAGTCTTCTCCATACTTTTTTCTTTCCATCATTCTGGTACAGGTTGATCTTCGTTTCATCTGTCCAAAGAATGCTGTTCCAATACTGGGCTGGCTTTTTTAGATGTTTTTTGGGAAAGTCTAATCAGGCCTTTCTATTCTTGAGGCTTATGAATGGTTTGCACCTTGTGGTGAACCCTCTGTATTTGCACTCGTGAAGTCTTCTCTTTATGGTAGACTTTAATAATGATATGCCTACCTCCTGGAGAGTGTTCTTCACTTGGTTGGATGTTGTCAATGGGTTTTTCGTTACCATGGAAAGGATCCTACGATCATCCACCACTGCTGTCTGTATTGCAGAGCTCACCAGTGCATTCTTTTTTTTCTCAGAATGTACCAAACTTTTGATTTGGCCACTCCTAATGTTCCTGCTATCTCTGATGGATTTTTATTTTTTGAAAACTGAGGAGGGCCTGTTTCACTTGAATTGAGTGCTCCTTTGACCACATGTTGTGGGTTCACAGCAACAGCTTCCAAATGTGAATGCCACACCTGGAATCAACTCCAGACCTTTTACCTACTTAATTGATGAAGAAATAACAAAGGAATAGTCCACACCTGTCCATAAAACAGCTTTTGTGTCAATTGTCCAATTACTTTTGGTCCCTTGAAAAAAAGAGGGGGCTACACATAAAGGAGCTGTAATTCCTAAACACTTCCTCCAATTTGGATGTGAATACCCTCAAATTAAAGTTGAGAGACAGCACTTTAAGCCCATATTCATTATTTAACTGTAACTTGAATATACAGCTTCGGAAAAAATTAAGAGACCACTGCATGGTGTATGTTGGTAAATAGCCAAAATAACAAAACTTGTGGCAGTGTCCAATTTCTGGACCTAACTGTATACACTTATCTGTAACTCAGTCTTTGTGAAATGTTACCCTAATCCAACCATATTTCAACATGCTACAACCACACTGCAATGTAGGCCATGGATGATTAGACAGAAAAATACATTATTCAATTTGCTTACCATCCATTTAAACTTTTAGAGCTAAAACAATTACACAACTCAAACTTGGTTTCAAGTTAACACACATCTTGGATGCAGAGTTTTAAAGAGACAATGGTAGGGTTGTTGGGTTAAGAACTGTGTCATGCATCCTGTTGAATTGTTGAAAAGTTGCCCTCCACCAAAGTAAAACCCTTCATTACGCTTTAATAAGTACATCCTGTTCTTTTTCCAAATTCTGTTTTGCAGTGTTTTTGGACTGGATTCAAAGGACTCAAAATCATGGAAATCCAGAATCCAATTAGGATGGATGTGGGGGATAATTTTGTATGGCCGAAGCGGAACTACATTGAGGGGTAAGTGAAGTGTTGGCCTGCGTTGTCCTCATGGGGGGAGACTTACCGAACTATCAAAACACTCATCAGGGCTGGGAGGAATAGAGGCAGGCATACAGCTGCAGAAGGCTCCGTTACAGCCCAGACAGACATCACAGGCACGGGCAATGTAGTGATGGGATGTCAAATAGTCCCCATAAACCCCATGTAGTACTCCACATCCCACTGCTGGCACGGCTCTAAAGCAGAGCAGAGTCTGTCCTGGACAGGGTCAGTCCTGGACAGAGTCAGTCCTGGATAGAGTCAGTCCTGGTTGTTTCTGGATGGGAAACTGAAAGACAATGCTGGAAGTAGTATTGCCAAAAACTTCTCGCAGTTACTGGCAAGTATTCACTGGGCTGTGAAAGGGTCCTGGTATAGACGGAAGTTTGAAAGGTTGTCCTGACAACCTGGTCAGTAAAGATTCCTTAGAGTGCTAACCTCAGGGTTCTGGCAAAATGTATGTTCTGACCTGAACAACCTGGAGCAAATATGCCACCAAGAACAGGCAAAAATCACAAACACCGCAAAGCTGGTGCATACTTAAAAAACAAACAAACAAGGCTGCAACTGCAGTAGAAGGAGGCACTAGCAAATAAGTGGTGGTTGAATACTTGCAAGGATCATATTTCATTTTTTCTATTTTGTCACCTTACAATAACTAATTTTGAGGTTCGGTGTTTTAAAATAAAAATATTGAACAGAATGACATTTCTACGTAATTAAGTAACATGAGGGAATTGGTCAGGGGTTTGGATACTTCGTGCAAAGCACAAAGTCAGTCTATAAACCCTTAACACAGTCCTAATGTTTTGAGTGGCAGTTCAGTTACTTTCTCACCTTCTCTATTCCTCAAGCAAGGGGGCAGGACAATTACATTACAAATTCCCTGTAATTGATTGACGTTTGCATTTTTTTCAAAAACAATAGAGCATCATAATATCAAGCAAAAACAAAACTCCATTTCTCTTTGGGCACAGCTGGACAGTGTTGGAGCCAACACTACCTTAAATGTTACGGAGCAATGCATTTCCATTTGAAAGAGAAATTATGCTGATCTTTGCATATCATAAGTGGAAAGGCCCATGTCAGTATGTATTGTACAAACTGCACAAACAAAGTCTGCACTGTTCAGCATGTATGACGCATTGCTGCAATTTTACTGTTCCTTCAGTAAGCACTGCGCTACAGGCATTATTCAACATGATGCTTTTTCAGTGTAATTTGGTGAAATCCTGGGGCACTGGGGTTAGTTCAGCGCTAGTTCAATGTCACTTTGATTATGTGTTCACGTCATGGTCCACCAGCTTCCCTAGACATCAAAAGAATAAACAAACCTGTCAAAACAAGCTGGGGTTGTACATAAAATATCCCTTTGTATTCACAAGGCAGACAATAACTTATCAGTTGGGCTTGCTGTCTTTACCGGAAAGGGTCATATTAATTCAAATCAGAATTATTACCTACTTAGCACCAGATATCAATCAAATGATTTTACAGAATATTCGAGATCTGGACTATACCAGTCAGAGAGTAATATTGGCTGTTTTAAACTGAAGTCAATCTAGTTACCAAAACCATTTTTTTTTATATATTGGCACCATTGAGCAGAACAAACCTATCTATGGGAGGTTGCTACCTAGGAAATGATGTATTAGTATTTATGAATATTGTCATGTTTAGAATTTAGGGATCACAATTGCAATAAATCGGACTTTTTAGTGATACTATTTTTAAATAAATGAACAGTGTACATGTGTTTTTATGAATTGGGAAATACATTAAAACAACCTATATATTAATCGCTAAAGTATTTATGTCAAAACTTTTGAATATGGACTTTTATTAGCAACAAAAGAGGGATGTGTCTTTAACCACTACACCACGGAGCTATATGTTTGACGAGTATCGGTATAGCATCTCGACATTATCATTTTGTCACGCATTAACATCACGCTGCATTTGAATATTTCGCTAGACACCATTAAGCATTGTGTTAAACTGACTAATGTTTCTTATTAACTTTACCACCACCATAAATAGCGTCTATGAACTGTATGGCTCTTGCCACTGGCCGTTTTAACAGCTTAGTCACCAGTAATAGGCTTACTTGTATCTACTAACGTCCTAATTGGAATAGTCATTATAATTGAGCAATTGCTAGCGAGACTGAAGATGAACATTATACTACCAAAGCTATTTCCTTTCATGGCACAAGAAAGTTCGTTTTTCTTTCATTCGTGAATGACATTGATACAATAACTGTCAATATAGGTTATAACTGACTTTTTCGTCAAATGAAAAGACGAATCGTGGAAACCCCTACTCTTTAATTGCCCAAGAGGTTGTGATCTAGCCTATATTACCCCAAAAAGCATGCATGGATGAGTACTTTGAAAATCCACCAGAAATAGTTGCAATATAACCGTAAACAGTTTTAGTTTAGGATTACTATAATGTAGCTACTGAAGGTTGTTCTGTCTCTGGAACAAATCATTATTTGTTAAGACTGTGACAAGATTCAAACCTCTTGTTTGGCAGTCCGCGTCTCTAATCACCACGCTATTTAACAAGGGGTAGGGAAGTCAGGCTCTCACTCAGTAAGAGACATTCCCTCATCTTGGCCGGCTCCACTTAGGGGGTCCGGCAAAAATAGTGTACAGGCACTAAACCTGTACAAAAAACATTGTGCCTTTAAAGGGATATCTTTTTTAACATAAGACCGCATTTTCCACTTTTAGTGCTGTATCCAGGCTCGGTTTCATTTCTGACATTTCTTTGCTTTTCTAGTGGTTTGCACTAGCGATATACTTCAGTCACCAGACCGCCAAATAAATGCTTCAAAACATCCCTAAACATTTAATTTAGCATAATGTTAGCATAATATTCTAAAGCCGACGGAAATGCTACTGCACGGCAAGCATCATGGCAACAGCAGAAAGTTGGCTTTGTGAAATCTAATTTTAACATTAGCTAGCAACAACTTATCAACAGTAGCGAGCTGGCTTTGGTAGAAGAGATTCAATTTTATATTTGCTGCAATGCCTAGGGCTATAGCTTTCATATTATATGAAATAGCTAAATTAAAACAGTTAATTTAATACTTTTTTCGTGTCAGATGATGTAGATTTAGCTAGCCAGTCTAGCTTAGCAGCTAGCCTAGCCCATTCACTAACATTATAAGCTACACTTACAGTGAGGGAAAAAATTATTTGATCCCCTGCTGATTTTGTACGTTTGCCCACTGACAAAGAAATGATCAGTCTATAATTATAATGGTAGGTTTATTTGAACAGTGAGAGACAGAATAACAACAAAAAAATCCAGAAAAACGCATGTCAAAAATGTTATAAATTGATTTGCATTTTAATGAGTGAAATAAGTATTCGACCCCTCTGAAAAACATGACAGTACTTAGTGGCAAAACCCTTGTTGGCAATCACAGAGGTCAGATGTTTCTTGTAGTTGGCCACCAAGTTTGCACACATCTCAGGAGGGATTTTGTCCCACTCCTCTTTGCAGAACTTCTCCAAGTCATTAAGGTTTCGAGGCTGACGTTTGGCAACTCGAACGTTCAGCTCCCTCCACAGATTTTCTATGGGATTAAGGTCTGGACACTGGCTAGGCCACTCCAGGACCTTAATGTGCTTCTTCTTGAGCCACTCCTTTGTTGCCTTGGCCGTGTGTTTTGGGTAATTGTCATGCTGGATTACCCATCCACGACCCATTTTCAATACCCTGGCTGAGGTAAGGAGGTTCTCATCCAAGATTTGATGGTACATGGACCCGTCCATCGTCCCTTTGATGCTGTGAAGTTGTCCTGTCCCCTTAGCAGAAAAACACCCCCAAAGCATAATGTTTCCACCTCCATGTTTGACGGTGGGGATGGTGTTCTTGGGGGTCATAGGCAGCATTCCTCCTCCTCCAAACACGGTGAGTTGAGTTGATGCCAAAGACCTCGATTTTGGTCTCATCTGACCACGACACTTTCACCCAGTTCTCCTCTGAATCATTCAGATGTTCACTGGCAAACTTCAGACGGGCCTGTACATGTGCTTTCTTGAGCAGGGGGACCTTGTGGGCGCTTCACGATTTCAGTCCTTCAAGGCGTAGTGTTTTACCAATTGTTTTCTTGGTGACTATGGTCCCAGCTGCCTTGAGATCATTGACAAGATCCTCCCGTGTATTCCTGGGCTGATTCCTCACTGTTCTCATGATCATTGGAACTCCACGAGGTGAGATGTTGCATGGAGCCCAAGACTGAGGGAGATTGACAGTTCTTTTGAGTTTCTTCCATTTGCGAATAATCGCACCAACTGTTGTCACCTTCTCACCAAGCTGCTTGGCGATGGTCTTGTAGCCCATTCCAGCCTTGTGTAGGTCTACAATCTTGTCCCTGACATCCTTGGACAGCTCTTTGGTCTTGGCCATGGTGGAGAGTTCGGAATCTGATTGATTGATTGATTGCTTCTGTGGACAGGTGTCTTTTATACAGGTAACAAACTGAGATTAGGAGCACTCCCTTTAAGAGTGTGCTCCTAATCTCAGCTCATTACCTGTATAAAAGACACCTGGGAGCCAGAAATCTTTATGTTTGAGAGGAGTCGAATATTTATTAAACTAATTAAAATGCAAATCAATTCATAACATTTTTGACATGCATTTTTCTGGATTTTTTTGTTGTTATTCTGTCTCTCACTGTTCAAATAAACCTACCATTATAATTATAGACTGATCATTTCTTTGTCAGTGGGCAAACGTACAAAATCAGCAGGGGATCAAATAATTTTTTCCCTCACTGTAGCTAGCTAGGGATGGGCTGCTTCTTGATTTAAGTTGTGTGAAAAGCATCAAAATCAAAACACACATAATAGTTGGCTCCCATATGTACATTTCCCAAAGGGTACTATGGACACAAAAATGTTTTGTTTAGATTTTATGAGACTAAAAATCAGCATAGGACAAGAAAAACAATCAAATTTTAACAGCTGTGCATTATTTGCCTCTTGATGGATAGCATGCTACCTTACTACAAATGGCCTTTAGTCCTTCCTCCTTCACAGAACCCATTGGACAAAGGCCCTACCTTCTGACCTTCCCCTCCAATGGTTTTCAAGATGAGGACAAGAGTAGAGGAAGCAAAAATAACAGCACTGTTTTAACGCATTAATGATAAGGAATAATGGTGCACTGATTTTTTACTTATACAGAATAAAGCCCTTGGGATTTTATTAATGCAGATGGAAGTCTGTTAAACTGATATCACGAATGCACAACACACCAGCTAAATCAGCCTGACCAAACTGGAAGATGGTTTCTGTGAGGTAGATAAGTTATAGCTGACGTCAAGATGCATCAACGAGCCTCACTGATATATTGCTTCCTTATTTTGATACAGAAGTAATGTAACAACCTTAAATAAACAGTCCATCACATTCCATCACCGAAACAAGCCGCCAGATCATGAATACAGAATACAATACAGAGGGGACCATTCATAAATCTACAACGAATATGCAAATGTGATGCACCGGCACGAGGAGCAAAGAAAAACCTCTCTGTATTAGTCTTGGGTCGAAGTTGCCCATTTAGGACATGCTTTACCTCTCCGATTTCTACCCTTTACTAAGAGACAGATTGCCAAATTAATCAGAGATTTATAAAGCATTGAGATTGATTGCAAGGTCTATTCTGATGGCTAAAGTAAAATTGTGTGTGTTCATGTGAGTGCATGTGTAGTCTTTCAACCAAACAACATTTTGTTTTGTCTTTAAATAAGAAGAGGCTTTCCACAGAGGGAGTTGTTCAGTTTCTCAAGCCTGAGGACAGTGGATCACACACAGACAGCTAAAATTCTCTCTATGAACACTTGAGATGCAGGGGCAGAAACCAGATCATATTCTGCACTTACTTGAGGGCTATGTTAGTCCTGCAAGCTCTTTTCGTCTGGTGTCTCCTGTGCTTTAAATGAGCGGTAAATACACTGTGATATTACCTCCCAAGGGTGTGGATTTAAGACTATCGAGGTTGAGCAAAGCATGCTGTTACTTGTTGGACGGGGGGTGCGATGGAAGCAGGCAGATATTCTGATTAATGAAGCATCAATCCTGTCTCACTCCATACATCCCCATACATGGTACATTTTCTTGCCTCTTCTGGAATATCATTAAACATTTTGCAGGGTTTACTGCATCCATTATTAAAGCGACCAACCTGTTTATCTAAGCAGTGCCATGAATTGTGTTTTGCAGAATCTTCTGAAGGTTGGATTTTTTTTCAGTCTTGTGGAATTGTCAGACTTGATAAATACATTAGCCATTGCTCCCTCTACTTTTATAATAATTTGAATGAGAACGATATATTTCTGCTTTTACGTGCGAGCTGCAATAATTGGTTGCCCTGACTTGCAGTCGCTGGTTCTGCATCCCATTGAGGTGCAGCTAGTAGCTTATGGCTGTATGAAATCGTCCTTAAATTGTTTTTTGTGGTCTGTGTGGACATCTGATTTGGCCCATTTCAACATGCATAAAATGATCACATGAGGAGCTGCATATTCCAACCAACCAGTGCTGGTTTTGCATTGGCTGGTACAATTGTTCACGCTTTTGATTCATGCTTGACCCACACCCTTGGACTTGTACCATATAAAACTGAGATAGTCATGACCAAGCTAGGCCTATTAACCACCATCAGTTGGTAGCTTTTACCATTTAGAAGCTTACAAAAAAAAGCTTAAAAACATTTTGGACCAGCAAAAATTAGGTTTTTATTTACCTTTGTCCCAGTGAAATATAGTCAAAATATCTTTGTAAAATTTTGTTTATTAATAACTGAAGTATAAGATTAGGTATAACTTCAGCCAGTAAATGCAAAGTGGAGCTCAAATAATGTCATCCAATTATGTACTACATAATCTAGTTTATTATATTACAACCTTTATTTTGTGTCCAATTCATATGATACATCAGGAATCCAATTAATAACACATAATACAAATTTGCTGTGCTTAAGTTTCTGCAATGCATTTTTAATGAGATAATGTTATTTTCGTGCAACAGCAGGCAAAAGATAATGTACGTAGATATAATGCACATAGCGTTATATACCTGCTATTGCATGTGTCCCATGTTTAAAGAAAAGGCCTTAATCAGTAGAAGGTCCAGATTATGAAAGCATAATTTGCTGTGAAGTAAAATGCTTGGGTGCAAAAACAGTGATATCTATGTTAAGTGTTGTTTTGGATAGGGGTGGTTGTAAAACAAATGGATTTAATTATTTCCTAAGAGCCAAACAATGCACGGATAATCACAACCATCTACTGACTTTGTATTTTGCTTACAGCTATAGCATGGTGTCATTAAATCATGAGGTACATCTAGACAGTTTTTGCAATGGAAGGCCATTAGGCCAGGTCTTAACAACCACACAAGCGGTCTAATATTGGGCTAAGGCAACTACATCCTAATCACTCAAAACTGACTGCTGTTCTACTGTGAGCAGAGTAACCAAGTCCACTACATGATACACTTAAGGCATGCAGCACCAGTTCATCTAGTAGTTCGTGTAGCTTGCCTCACGGGTTGACTGTCCACCTACAACAGATGGTGTCATGGTCTTTCAAGCTGCCAAAGCATCACGCAGGTAGGTGCAACACTCAGTGCTTTATGATCCAGACAACTTATGGAAGAGGATACAGATAATGAGCTCCGGGCCTGTCAGATGGATTATTCTGTCCACTTGTAAAAGCAACACCCCCCCCCCAAATACTACTGACTTTTTAAATTACCTAAAACCCTGTCAATTGTGGAAGAAGTCAAGACCTAGAACAGACAGAACTCCACATTGATTGTCTCTGTAAAGAAAAGAGCAATATAAATTACATTATTATTATCATCTGCATTTCAGCCTGCATGGGTTGCTATGCCACACAATGTTTTTTGTAATTGTGACCAAAATAATATCTGCAGCAGCTTCAAATACTAAATGGGCACGCCCAAACAAATGCATTCACAACACGCAGCCAGGCCTAGAGGTTACGCCAACCTCCAGTTGTCTGCCATCACTAATCAATGGCACGTTAGAGCAATCACTTTATCATTGGCAGAGCACAGCACCCGACCTGGCTGCCGCGGCCACTTAGGGACTGAGTGCAGAAGTGGAAATGAGACTGTATACCTATAAATATTGTCTATATACGTAACCGTGACCTAAATAGACAACTGTGCACAGACACAGGATTACAGTGTATAGCGGAGTTCTTTACTTGGGCAGCACGGGAGGAAGTCAGTTGTGAGCCAAATTCCTCAAATGAGCAGGATAAGTCCATTTTTATATAGCAACGAAATACTAAAACTTCGCTGACAACAATTAAGGCCTGGCTTACTTCTAGCATGAGCGATCTCACTATCTACAGATACTGCAGTAATTTTATAAATATTCTAAAAAAATGAACCCCAAAATATTATACTGTACAGTTTAATCCAAATGGCAAGAGAAAGGTTGTCGAACATAGCAAATTAAATGCGTTATCAACATCTTACCTGTCTGAAAATCAGCCTGATACATTTTGGTCACAGCTCCATATTATCCAGAGAAGGAGTGCCCTCTGGTGGTAAAATCCTGTGAAACTAAGGAACATGCAACCAAGACAAGGTGCATCAGTTATCGATCAGCAATTTAAAAGGGGCCATGTGTACATCTGCAGTGTATGTTTTAACATTGTTTCGAATAATTTTTACATTGTACCCGATTTATTCCCCATTTAAACACTCGTCGGTCCGTCTATCAGTTGGAATTGACTTGAAGTCTCCTCATAGTCGCTTTAGACATACGAAGTACTACCGACCCTCAAATCACCTTGGACTAGCTAATACTATTTCAGTCTCGTTCAGTAAAGGAAGAGGAGACGTGGTATCATGTAAGAGAAGTGGTGTCATTGTTTACAGATTTGTCTTGCAAACATTTGAGGCAGGATTCTACACTGCACCTTTAAAGATGCATTCTGCGATTTTTGACCTCTAGTTATGAAAGCGTAGCTGTTAAGCCAAAACAGGTCCCCGAAAATTGTACCGATGTGCAAGCACCTTGCCAACAAAATCACTCGCTTTTAAAACTGATTTCATAGACATCTGAGGTATGACATTTACATATTAACACATCATTGCAATCAACAAAAAGCTTTGTCCCCAGGTAGTGCCATTCCCACGACTGTAAATTCCTTAGCAACAGGCTCAATGCTGCCACTATGGTTGGGAAAAAGAATTGATTTGAACTCGTCTGAAGACCACTACAGGGAGAAAAACAGATTTGTAACGTTTGATTATTATGTTCATGCTAACAACCATCAAAGCAACATAAGATTTGAAACATGTTTATTTTAATAGATCATTTTTTTTGAACAACCAAGGATGTAAAAAAAGAAAACCGACAGCGAAAGTAGATCCTTTCGCTTATGATTTTTTTCTTTAAAAAAATAGCCTGCCTTTTTCCCCTTTTGTTCACAAACCGTTTCAAAAACAAACAAAAACAAAAAAATTAAAACAAAACCGAGAAGCTTGGAAGGCCATTACATTTCTTGACAATTATAAATATAGTGGTTGGAACTGGGGATCTGAAACGGCTCACATGTAAATAGTAGGTTTGTACGGGACAGCAAGGACACTCGGCACTGCCTGTATCAAGTTTATTTGTAGAAAACCAGGATCCATTCATCCAGTATTAATTCAACGTGTTTATGACAAGTAAATATGTACATTTTGCCAGTTCCGCCAGTCTTGAGTGTAGCCGTGTCCATCAGCCCCGCTGTGCTGTCCTGATTGTCTGTTCAGGGGGAGTAGTTGTGGGAGTATGTGTAGTCTGAGTAGTAATCTTGCCCCCGTCCCCTCCCCATTGGGTAACCCCATGAAGGTCCGCATGGCCCCCCTCCCTCTGGCCGCTCGTGTGCGCCCCCCCCTGGCCGGGGCCAGGGGCCCCCCGGTGGGGCTCCTCGCCCTCGGTATCCCCCTAACGACCCAGGACCCATACCCCTGGGTCCCATGCCCCCGCGTCCCATGCCCCCATCCATTTGTCCCGGTGTCGACCCCATACAGCCGTAGCCTCCCCCGCCGTGTGGATGGCCACCGGTCGCTCCACCCCGATTACCTCCAGTTCCTCCGTGGACGGGCCTGGGTATTGATCCTCCCCTGGTGGCTACGGGGGGGACCGCCAAGCCCACTCCCAGGCTTTCCACAGTATTTACTGGAGTCCTTCCTCCCTGACTCCCAGGGGTGCTGCTGCCAGGGGTTTCTGTCCTGTCCCTCTCTGCTCCCTGGGTGTGGCCGCTGTGGGACACGGAGCCGGGCGTCGCCCCTCCCTGACTGTTAGGCGTCCCGCCCCCCAACCCCCACAGGCCCTCCCCGAGGCCGCCCACTGTCCTGTCACCTGGCTGGGCGGGGGTCCCGTTGGCGCTGAGCCCCGCAGGGTAGCCCGGCGGGGCCAAGTCGTTCGGAGGATAACCTGGGTCCAGGGACCCGGCGGGCACAGAGGTCGGGTCAGAGTACGTAAGTGCAGAGGAAAGGGAAGCAGAGGCCTCGGTAGCCGGAGCGCCTGTGCACCCAGAGAAAGAGGCTCCAACACCAGGCAGCCTGGAGAAGGAGCCCGACCCCGGCAGGCTAAACATCTGGGACATAGACCCGGCCAACATGAGATGGGGAGGGGGCGGAGGGGGCTGGGGGATGTCCGGTAAGGTGAGGGGTGCCTGGCTGCCTAGAGTTGCCGTGCTCAGATTAGAACCCGGGGTTGCAGTGTGTGCTGCGCCCGGGTGCCTGTAGTCCTGTTCCTGGGTGGCGCTGCAGGGAGAGGCCGGGTAGGCTGGAGACGCCGCGTAGCTGGAGGAAGCGTACGGCGCCCACTGGGCGGAAGGGCACAGGAAGCTCTGGTGAGGGTTGACAGTGAACCCTCCCGGCGAGGTGTCGGCCGAGCCGGTCCGCCCCACTTGGTTGGAGGCTTTGAACTGGGAGATGGCCGACTTGAGGGCAGCAAAGTCTGACAGGTTGGGGGTGGAGCTGAAGGACAGGGAGGAGGGGCTGTGGTGCCCCGGGGTATTGAGCTGGTCGGGGAGAGGGGGGCGGAACTCATCTGACTCGGGGAGGGGGGGATGCTGGGAAGGGTCTCCTGTGCCCGGTCCTGATGGACCCTCCTGGCTTGGGGCAGGGGGCTCCGTGATAACCTGGTTAACCATGTCGTCATCTTCAGAGTCCAGCGACATGTCTTCCTCTTCTACACATTCATCATGCACTACTGAGAGGCAGAGAGAGCGAGAGAGAGAGGCAAAGAGAGAGAGAGAGTAAGAAAAAGAGAATGGGGTGGTGGGGGTAAAGGTTATAGATACATGTCAAATATCCAGCTTTCAGCCCAGGGGCCACAAATATTTTGCTGTTACAGAATGACAGCGAAAGCTGTTGTTCCCAATACATACCGGTAGAGGGTGGTGTGGGCAGCTCGTTCTGGTCACTGGCACCGATTAGGCTGTGGAAACTTGTCATGATGTCGTCGATGTTGGCGATCACTATGCCGTTCCTGGAGTACTGCAGGAACATCTCAAAACGCCTCTCTGGAGGGCCAATCAAAACAAAGATCAGTGGTTTACTGAGGAAGTACAGATTGTGGTTTACAAAACAAAACACAGAAGATGAAGAGGGAGTACCTGTGAGGAAGATAATATGCCGGTGCTGGGTGTGGTTCGCCTGG
Source organism: Esox masquinongy (assembly GCA_016801175.1). NCBI lineage: Eukaryota > Metazoa > Chordata > Actinopteri > Esociformes > Esocidae > Esox > Esox masquinongy. Next base: position 79,359 of record JACXGI010001762.1, read on the forward strand.
AGCTTGATCAGGCAGTCCAGATCCGGGGCCTGACGCGATTGGGCGTCGCACTCGTGGTAGGGCAGGAAATCCACCAGGTGCTTCTTCTGATATGCTGTCAGCAGATTCAGAAGAGCCATGGCATCACTGTTCATCCTATGAGAGGAAAAGGGAGAGGGGCTGGGTGTTACTTAAACAGTCTGAACACAAGAGTAATGAATATCATGTCGAATCTCATGTCAAATGTTTGTGACTGTTTATTTTGATTGTTCCTCAGCCTTGCAAAACATCGAACACTTTTAGTATTTTGGCCTCTTGCAAAGCTATTCCCATTAGTTGTTGTTTTCAGTAGAGAACACTGAGGGACTTGGTATGTTAATCACAGGCCTTTAAGGTTGCAGAAAGACCAGCTATGCCATGTTCAGCAAAAGCCTGCATTTACATCATTTGTATTTCAAAACAAACATACTTCTTGTACACTTAATGTTCTTTTGATTATTGCTTTATCAGTCGCTAAAATTATATTTGGTTGCTATCTTTGCAGCAATTGTTATACTAACAGTCACAGAAAAAGGAATCCAAAAGTTCCATTTTACAGGCTGAAGTTTAATCTTTTTTTAAGAATGATGCTTTGATTTGAGAAGACAAATGTTAAGCAGGACATGCACACAATCCCAAAAAATATCCAACTATAATCCCAAAAGTGTGAAAAGCCCCCAAAAGCAATATGTAAATGGTGGGACTTTTTTATTCTTCTTCAACGAACTTGGCAAAGATCACCCACTTGCTGCAAAATTCGCTAACAGAAACGATTAACGGAAGTAGTTGGCAGAGGAACGGAGGGTGTTCCTGAACAGCTCGGACAGTGGCAGAGGTTATTACTTACCTGCCCAGCTCTTTGAGCTTCTTCTGGGATTTGCAGTGGATCTTCCACTGCCAGGGGTTCTCTGGAGAGCTCTGCTCCTCTAGGAACCGCAGAAACGCCTGCAAACGCTCTGCACAGGGGGACAGCAACACAACATCAGTCACCTGGCGTGACAGCTGGGCCTTTTCCATTTCCAAAAGGGAGTGAAAAAAAACACCTACTCTGTAGTTTCACTAAACAGAATGAAATGACAATGACAGTCTCAGTGATGGAATTGGCCCACAAGTATTTTAAGAGTTTATGCTGCATGCTGCTGCAACAATCGACAAACGTGTCATGCCAATGGATTATATATTTTAATTAAGATCTTAAAAAGGGACAGAAATACATGAATTTACCTTTTAAAAACTAATAGACCTATTTAGTAGGCTTAAGAGCTTTAATTTGGCAAATGTCTGGCAAATGCCAGCAAGTGCAACAAGCAACTCATCTGAATGTCATTGTCAATACACCCCTCGGTCTTACACCAAAATAAGAAAAACAGGTGTTCCTTGCCAGTAACCTTTAGTTATAGTTTTGTAAAAAATGTAATTCCACCACTCGAGTTGAAATTAACCCAAACATTGTTTTTGACATGGTCGTCCCCATCGCCCAGCCCTGCCACGTACCCAGCGTTATGAAGTCCGGATTGAGGACAAACTCGTCGGAAACGACGAATCCGCCGGAGACAAACAGCTCATTGTACGTGTGGTTCTTCACGTCGTCCAGACTGTCCACTCCAGCAAAGCTCACAGTCGACAGTTTCTTCAATGACACCAGGGCTGGGATCTGGCGGGAGGGATGGTTCAGAAGACAATGAAGACACGCATACAGCTTTACATTCCTATGAAACACTTAAAAAGTTGGTGTGCGTGTGTTTTTCGGGCGACTTCCTCTAATTTCGGAGTTCTCTCCCCTTTTGGCTTTGGATGTACTTTATTTCAACTCAACTCAAGAAAAGTTCAAATATTACCCTAGGACATCTTTAACATAAAATGTAACTTTTGCATAAGAGAGGCTAGACAAGTGGCAGGATCTTGTCTTCCGGGTCCGATCGCATATTCAATAAATGGTGCTTTGTTTATCTTTGGGCTGCAGCTGTGATTTTGGTTGCATTCATATGAACTCTGCTGGTCCAATTACAAATCCATTTGTGGGGGGCTAAGGATTTCTCTGGGCAGATATTCAGCCTGGTTCCGTAGTGATTACTCATTCTGCCAGGCGGTGGAGGCGTTGTTACCTTGTTGACGTGGGCGGAGATGTCCTCGTTCTGAATGATGATGAGCAGCTTATCCAGACTGCTGTTGTTCTCCAGGAACGTCTGGGGGTTACACTCAGTGTTCCCCAAGCTCTTCAAGTACTCCTGCCGCAGAGCGGAGACAAAGAAACGCTTAAGAACAGAGGGCCGCAACATGAAACCAAAACCAAGGAGGTGCACACAGAGCTCATGAGAGGGGAAAGTTAGTGGTACGTTTTAGGGCTGGGCGGCGTGGACGGCAGAAACAGCGGAGGAAATGTGCCACTGTGGGGATTTGACCATATGTGCCGCGCTAGGCTAGCACGGGTTTTGATGTCAATGTAAATCGCTACTTTGCGCAAATTCGTTGACTAGAGAAGACCATATTCACTAGGAGATACTATAAACAGGGCTAACAAAACACACGTCAGCATTTCCTTTCCCATTTCAACGTAAACAAACGCACCTCACGCCTGCTTTCCGTAAACAATGAGCGGGGGGCAGTGCACGTAAAACAGGACTGCACCCCGTTCCCCGACAAAACATTGTCCACTCGTACATTATTGCCTCTGGTTACTAGCCTAGCATATAGTTTGGTGCAGCTTGAAGACTAGCCAGGCAAAATCATGCAGCAATGTGATTATTACCATTACACATACATCCAAACAAATGACAATAGGTAAAATTCACAAAAATGCAGCTAGTCACCGTCATTGTCAACGAGTTAGCTAAAGTTGCCTATTAAAGGAAACAAGTGACAAGGACAACCAAGTATGGCAACCAAGTATGAACCAGCAAAAATGGCAACCAGTCTCTGCAAAAACAACTACATAAAGGGTTCAACTAACAAGAAACCATGCAAGCCTAGTTTAGCCGGACCGTAATAGAAAGTATTGCCCTCTTGAGATTCCAACCCAGGTCGCCCATGTGAATGGCTGCGTAGCTAACCACTACACCACAGAGCTCTATTTTCAACAGATGTCAGTATAGCCTCTTGTGTCTATGGCCATTTTAACAGCTAATTGGCCATTCGTGAATGATATTGATACAGTTAAACTGACTAACGTTTCTTACTAAGCTTACCTCAACCACAAATAGCATCTATGAACTGTTGGCTTTTGCCACTGGCCGTTTGAAAAGCTTATTAGCCAGTAATAGGCTTTACCAGTATCTACTAACTTAGTGGAATAGTCATAGGAATTGAGCAATTGCTAGCGAGTCTGCCAAAGCTATTTCATTTCATGGCATAAGAACGTATTTTTTACTTTCATGGCATAACAACATATTTTTTTCTTTCATTCGTGAATGACATTGATACAATAACTATCAAGAAAGTTGACGATAACTAACTTTTTCACCAAGTGAAACGACGAGAGAATCGTGGAAATAAAATAAATAAATGTCGTTGTTCACAAAGGATTCGAACTTTAACCTTCCACGTGAGAGAGACTGTCTTTAACCCTAACGCCATGGCATTACGCATTTCACCAGTCACTAAACACTATTGAGCATTGCGTTAAACTGACTAACGTTTCTTATTAAGTTTACCTCCACCACAAAAAGCGTCTATGAAATGTTAGCCTTTGCTATTGGCCGTTTGAACAGCTTATTAGCCAGTAATAAGCTTACTGGCTATTACTATATCTATCTACTAACGTCTTAGGAATAATCATAAGAATTGAGCTAGCGAGACTGAAGATGAACTTTTCCATGCCAGAAACAGTTGCATGATAACCGTATACAGTTTTAGTTAAGGCTCACTGTAACGTAACTACAGTAGCCTATGTTGTAGCCAGCAAATGTGTTTGTCTATCCTGACCCAAAACGCATGCACGGATGCGTACTTCGAAAATCCACCAGAAACAGTCGCACTATAACCGTAAACTGTTTCATTTCAGGCTTACTATAATGTAGTCACTGGAGGTTTTAGCCAGCAAAGTTTTTGTCTATACGGAATAATTCATAATGCGTACTTCGCTTTGTCTGCAAGGAGATACGAACTCGGGATCTATAGTTTGCAGGTCCGCTTCTCTAACCACTACGCTATTTAACAAGGGGTAGTCAGTCAGTCACTCAGTAAGAGACATTCGCGCTTCTTAACCGGCTCCGCTTACGTGGTCCGGCAAAAAACAGATTTTGCTTACTTAGCCAAATAGTTTTAATGATAACATAGTGGTTAGTATTGCATGTGACAACAGAGTTAGTGCATAATAGTGAATACAGTCAAGTATATGGGTTGATGGGCCCTTGACATCTGTTACCGGGGTGTGTTATCACAATACCGCCTCGTGTTAACGTTTTGCTCCCATTCATAATGGCAGATGGTGCTGGGGACAGTTGTCCCAGGAGAACAAGGAGAAAAGACACACGACTCCCTTTCAAAGCTTCAATGTTACTTTCAAGATTATTTTAACATGTCGTCTGCCAACTGACAAGAGGAAATTATGTCCACAAAAATAAAATAAAAAATGGTTCTTGAAATCCAATGTCAAAAGGTATTGTAAAAAGTTTTTACATGTTACTTGTTACTCAAAGAACCATTTGAAGAAACCCCTTGAATATCAATCCAAAAGGATCTTCAAATGGTTTGTTCAGAAAACATTAAGAGGGGGTTCTTATAAGAACCCCGTTAAAGTGTTTTTAAATAATTTATTGGGTAACCCCACTGTTTCAAAAGGAAGAACCACCAAACCCCTCCAAGAACTGTGTAGGCCACGGTGCATGGCGCCCTGGCGCAGACAGCTATATTAACACCGGCTCAGATATAGACATTGCTCGCATCATTTACCCCATCATCTGACTTTCTGTCCGTAGGCATCAGCTGTAACAACAGGAGGACCTATGAGGCTGTCAACAGTACCTTGATCTCCACGCAGATTTCACTCTCCTCCTGATCGGCCGCATGGATGTAGAACTTCACCGTGTTCTTCTGCACGTCCTTGAAGATCTCCACCAGACTGCTGAACACCTCGGGCTTTAGCTGGCCCAACAGGAGCCCAGCGGCCGAGGCCTGGCTCAGGATAGGCTGGGCTGAGAGGGCAGCTGCCTTAAGCCGGGCGGAGGCCGATTCTGGGGAGGCCGTGGTGACCTGTGAGGGGGAGTAGACGTCGCCAGTCTCTGAGGCAGACACTTCGGACTTCCTGTCGCCAGACAGTTTTGCTGCTCCAGTTGGGGTTTTGTGGGGCTGTTTGAACGTGTCCTGTTTGTGGCTCTGGGAAACACAGGCATTCTGTGCCGGGGGGAGCAGCTCGTGGGTTTTAGGAATGGGCTTGGCGGCGGAGACTGTGGAGGGGACAGGGACTGGGGCGCTCGGAAGGTACGGCGCAGAGATGGGGGGAACAGGAGGGGTAGGGGAGAGGTGGGTCTGATTAGGAGGGGGAGGGAGGGTGAGCATGGGAGGGAGGGCGGGCACGGGAGGGAGGGAGTGCGGAGGAGGCGCCCCCGGTGTGGGGGAGGAAAGCTCCGCGGGTGACTTTGCCGAGTCGCCTGCTTTGGGCAGCAGCCGGCTGATCTTCTCGGACAGGGCATTGACGTGGCTCTGGACTGGGACAGACACGACGTAGGGGGCCACAAAGTAGGAGAAGGAGCTGTTGGGCTGCCAGTCTCGGCGAAGGGGCAGCCGCGGGGGCAGCTGGGGCGCATACTGGATCTTCTCGCTCTCCATGAGGCCCTGGATGGAGCTGGAAAGGGAGTGGAGCTCCTGGCTGAGGATGGTGTCCAAAGAGACGGGCGGTTTGGCTGGCCTCTCCACCCTATTCTCCTTCTCCATGGAGGAGCTACCGACTTCACCCTTGCTGTCCTGAGAAGCTCCTCTAAGAACTCTGTCCAGTTCCAGGGAGGCCACCCGCTCCCTCTCCAAAGAAGCCTCCCTAGAAACCCTTTCCGGCTCCAGGGAGGCACCACCTGGACCTCCGTTGCCCCCCTCCGGAGCTCCCCTCTGCTCCAGGAGGCCATCGGTGGCGTCGAGGAAGGGGATGGATTTGTCCACAGGGAGGGGCTGAGCAGAGGCAAGGGGCGGTGCGGAGGCAAGGGGCGGAGCTGGGACGAGGGCCGGTGCGGGGGCGAGGGGCGGTGCAGGGGGCGGTGCGG